>JAHLJS010000005.1:55528390-55785016 GCA_038502445.1 Eremochloa ophiuroides | reverse complement strand
TCATTACTTTGGATTAAAATTCAAAATCGATTGGTTTGCCAATTGGAGGAAAGAATTTGTTCTAGTAAATGCTGATGGTAGGCTTGACTTTGACTCACTGGAGGTGCCACTGACCTTTTTTGTATATTTTATTTTATTTTTCGTAATAATGTCTTTGTAGTTCTGAGTATGAAATTTGTTTCTGCACGGGAGATTCCCAGCCAAAAGCATGCTGTAATATATTGTCCGCAATTCAGTCGAAAAATACTCATGCAGAATGATTCCAAGATGTCTGTTGTGTGAAGAATAATGGCCAAAATGAAAACTAAAGATTCAGAATTTTTCTATCATAATGTATCATTTAGAAAAAAGAGTAAATTTGTACTTTGTACAAGGAATATAAAGGTTAAAAAATCATATTTTTTGTTAGTTTTTGAAATCCCATTTTATTTTTAGAGTGATATGTCTAATTGTCGCAAATCAATTGTCGTGCCATGCACCAATGGGTGTGTGTTTGTTTCTGATTAAAATTGCATCTACGGTCTCAAAAAAAATAAAATCCCGTTAAACTTCTTGGATCGACCATTATTTTCACCGCGCTAGACAGTGCCACGTGCAGTGATGAAAACGGTAGGGAAAAATCCTGTCCTGACCCATCTGTTTTTCTATATTATGATAGTGTTTTTAACCTTTTCTAAACATAATTTTTTTTCATTTTTAATTGGTTTAACAACTATTTTTAATCATTTTTATACTCTTTAATTACTAAAATATCAAAATATGTTGTACCGACCTGTACATTTTTCTACATTAATATGTGTTCCGTCCACTTTCAACACTAACCTTGTGAGATACTACCTTTTGCAAAAACAAAAAAAACTCTATCAATTTATTTCCTTAGAATTGGAGGAATTGAAATATACATGATAAGTAAAATTATTTAGCTTAGAATTTGAGATTCCACACCTTTTCCAAGATCACAAATAAGGCTATCTTCAATTCGTAAGTTGGGAGATGGAATTGAATTCTATAGATTATTAGAAGGGAAAAAGAGAGGGAATAGATGCACCGCTCGTCCACGGGTATGCGCCCGAGGACCACCTCACCTTCGACGACCGGGGGAGGCGCGACGCCAAATGCACCGCCAAGGATCTCCCGGCAAGGAAATCGAGAGAGGGAGAGCAGTGAGAGAGTAGACGAGAGAGGAGGAGGGGGGGGGGAGTGAGAATGGTTGCGGGTAAACCCTAGCGGAGGGGGGAGTGAGGGGGGGTTTTGTTCGATGGCTTGCGGGGGCCGGGGGGGGGGAGCGGGCGGGGGGGATGTGCCAAACCAGGCTCCGCGGCGGTCGTTTCCCGGAAGCCTGGCTACGGACCTCAGTTGGGCTTGTGGAAGCCTGGTTAACCAGCCCATACAGGCATCCTAAGCGTGTCCAGAGGGTAACGCAGGGAACCAAACACATCCTATGCTATAATTCTATTATCCAATTTAGAACATATTTTTAACTCACTTCTACACAATATAAAGTGCAATATATAAGTGTGTTCCTTGTATACCTACTCATAAATATACAAATATATTTCATATACAACTATATTAGCTTAATTAATCTATAGCTAAAATGTAATTCTTAAAAATAAATTCAATTCTAAAGAAACAAAAAGGTCCTAAGAAAATTCAGCCGCATAACACATCCTTTTATCCTTTTGAACTCACAATAAGAAAACCTTTTTTTGGTGGAAAAGAGAGAATTATTAAAAAAAATAATCCAAAAAGGAATATCCACAGGCACCTCGACGGACCACTAGAATGCAGCCATGATCGGCTCCTCCCTCCTCCCCCTCCGCTCCCTCTTCATCCTCCCAGCCAGCGCCGCATCCCTCTCCACCACCGCCACTCTCCTTCCCTTTCCAAGGATCAGCCTCAGCCGCCGCCGCCGACGCTTGGGCGCCTCGGCGACTGAGAGCAGCAGCGAGGAAGAAGCGGCGGCCGGGAGCACGAACGGGTCCCTCCCGGGCCTGCCCCCAGTGGTAGAGGAGGACGACGAGGAGTTCTGCCCGGTGGACTGCGTGACGGAGTTCAAGACGGACGAGGAGTTCCAGCGGCCACCTGGAGCGGTCTAAGGCCACGGGCGCGCTGGTGGTGGTGGACTTCTACCGGCCCTCCTGCGGCAGCTGCAAGTACATCGAGAAGGGCTTCGTGCGCCTCTGCAAGGGCTCCGGCGACGATGGCGCCCCCGTCGTCTTCCTCAAGCACAACGTACGTATATATTTACACTCGGAGCTAGCAGAGGACGCCGCCTGCGCAGCAAGGAGAGCAAGCTATTGCTGTACAGCATCGCGAATTCGCGATGCAATGCAACACGCGTGGTTGATTTGGGGTTAATGCTGCGCGCGCGGATAATTAATGCAGGTTACGACGAGTACGACGAGCAGTCGGAGGTGGGCGGAGCGGCTACGCATCAAGATCGTGCCGCTCTTCCACTTCTACAAGGACGGGGTGCTGGTGGAGTCGTTTGCGACGAGGGACAAGGAGAGGATCATCGCCGCCATCCGGAAGTACACCTCGGCCGAGCCACAACCTGAACCAGAGTGAGTCACCACTTCCTGATCTGTTTCGTCCTTACAATGATACTTTCGGATCTAGTGATACACACTGTTCGCCGGAGCTGATAAGGTGAGCTGATCTTGGCTGATGCTGATTTGTTGTGAAAGATAATACTGTTCCAGAGCTAAAAAATAAGCGCTGATAAGCTGAAAAATAACCAATTTAAATCGCCGGTTAAAGGTACCTCTAAACAGCTATAGCGGATGACCTCTAAACAACTATAACGGAGGCTAAATGGGGATGGGGCTATAGCGGAGGCTAAGCGCTGATTTTGGCTAATGCTGATTTGTGTGAGAGGAAACACGGCTCGAGAGCTGAAAATAAGTGCTGATAAGTTTTACATGAACATAAGTGCTAGCTTGATCAGCCTCAAAACGCCTATAATGACAGCTATAGCCGAAAATTTGAAACCTTGATATTATAACTCAGTTCTTCTCTGCTTTCGCCATTTTATTTCAAAAGAGATTACTATCTTGATTTTTGGTTATGTAAGATCTGCTATCTGCAAAGCAACAGCAGCAGCCTAGCTTTAATCGAGCAACAAGGCTTAGCACGATCTCCAGGCCAGCTGTTCTTAGGTAGCAATGGAATAGATAGTTTCTTGGACACTGGTTTTTTAAAAAAAGATTTGTTTTTAGGACCCCCAATAGACGCATTTTTCTTTTTGAGTAGCCTGTTCTCTGAGTTGTTCAAGTCATCAGGTTACCATGCCTCTTCCTAGGATGCCAAGACCCAAGAGCCACATTTTTTTTTTCAAGAAAATGGTGGCACGAGTAATTTAATCTCGGTGTGTATCCACTTTGGTTCAGAACAAGAAAAAAGAGAGAGAGAACTAATGGGGACGAGAACTTGTGGTCCGTCCCTGTGAAAGCAGCGACGCCAACACATAGCTAGCGGCGCTTTTGCAGCTCTGGTAACAATTTGAGCTGACATTTCCATTTTTGAGAACAAGCTGACATTTCCATTTCCCTTGCAGAGAAGAGCAGCAGGAGTGATTCCACGCCAATGGTGGACATCAGTTTCCTCGAGGGTGCAGATGGGTGCTGTGCAGATATATGGACTATGGAGAATCGGAGATATCATTCCGTTCACAGCAGCACAGGATTATTTGGAGTTTCAATGGCTGTCCCCGCATCTGGGATGTGTGAGCTACCTACTACCAGCAGTATGCATGAGTCTGCATCAATGTACCATTATCTGTAATACAAGATGTATAATATCTGAATCAAGCATGCGTCTTATTCTTCATCACTCGTCGTAGTGCAGACCTGGAACGGAATCTGACTCATTGTGCAGGGTGCAAATTTGTTGTGTCGTCTCTCTGTGACTCTGCCGGCTCTTGTAGAGTTGTAGGCAGTTACGAAACAATATTTTTCTTTTATAATAAATCAGTATCTATCAAAATCAGCACTTATTTTCAGTTGGCGAAATAGTTAAATTTGTCCTTGAACTATCACCGAAAGCTCACTTTAGCCCCTGAAACTATGAAAACGGCCGTTTTAGTCCTTAAACTTTCACAGCTGGCTCAATTTCATCCCTAAACTATGAAAACGACCGTTTTCGTGCTCAAACTTTCACAGCCGGTTCAATTTCGTCCTTAACTATGAAAACGACTGTTCTCGTCCTTAAACTTTCGCAGCCGGTTCAATTTCGTCTCTGGTCCGATATGGAGCGCCACGCTGGCTCGTCTCGTCATCGCCTAGTCAGTTAGAATCAGTTTTTGAAAGTCTGCAACTGATTTATTCTTATTCCAACTGGTTGCAAACTAGTTGTAACTCTTCAATACAACATTGATGAAGATGATTTTTAATTATAGATCTTAATAAAATCTACAAATTTTTAGTTTTTAATTTTTTTTATTTAAGGATGTTAAGATGCTCAAAAAGTTAATATAAAATTTTAGCACCATAATAATTACCTGCTGCTGCTTGTAATTAATATAAAAGTTAATATAAAATTTTAGCACCATAATATAAACTTTTTGAGTATCTTAATGTCCTCAAATAAAAAACATTAAAACTAGAAAGTTATAGATCTTATCGAGATCTACAATTTTTATGAAAAAATCATCTTCATCCCATTTTGTATTGAAGAGTTGCAACTAGTTGCGACAAGTTGGAATAAGAATAAATCAGTTACAGGCTTTCGAAAACTGATTTCAGCTGACTGGGTGATGACGAGACAAGCCAGCGTGGCGCTCCACATCGGACCAGAGACGAAATTGAGCCGGTTGCAAAAGTTTGAGGACGAGAACGGTCGTTTTCATAGTTTAAGGACGAAATTGACCCGGCTGCGAAAGTTTGAGGACGAGAACGGTCGTTTTCATAGTTTAGAAACGAAATTGAGCCGGTCGTGAAAGTTTGAGGACTAAAACGGCCGTTTCTATAGTTCAGGAACTAAACTGAGCTTTCGACGATAGTTCAACGACGAATCTCACTATTCCGCCTTTTCAGTTCAAACGAGCCCGGTGATTTCCAACGAGGTTGGCGATAGCTATTTTGAGGAGGGTTTATCTATTTTTTTAATGTACAATTATTAGTTGCTAGATGTAGCTTTAGCTAACTATTTGCTGTTTTAGTGCAAATAGCCAAATACTGATGAGTATAAAATAGAAAAAAAAGGTTTCATTCAGGCCATTCAGTTAAAAAGAAAAAAAAAACTTTCATTCATGCCATTACCAACCGCCGATACAAAACACAGTGAGGCCCACGTCCCTCGTCTCGTACGAGAAAGAGATATGCGGGGAGTCGGAGGTCCACTGCTCACCATCGGGGATCTACTCAGCGACCTCGCCGTCGACGGCGGTGACGACCCCCTCGTCGGCGTCGGAGATGCGTCCGGCCCCTCCTCTCCATCGGCGGCGCAGCAAGCGGGGAAGGCCGATCCGTCCGATCTCAGCCGGCTCTTCGAGGTTAGGGCTCGTTTCCCCTCCCTCATGTTCTCGATCTGGGTTCCCATCCATTGACTCTTCCATCGTGGGTTACTCTCGTATACTCCTCGGCTCGTAGAATTGATTCCCCGATTTGGAGTTGAGCAAGTAATCGTATCCATTAGTTCACCTGGTTATATTACGCACTAAGGTCCCCGTTTGTCACATATCAGCTTCACAAATGAATCTGTTTCTTAGAAAATGGTTTTCACGAGCAACTTGTTTGATGAAGATGAGCTGTTTTAAAAATGTTGTTTGTCAAAATAGTCTCACCAATTTCATATATGGTTGAGAGAGAAATGAGGGAATGAAAATAGGATGAGCTGCTTTTTTCCAGCTTCATGATAACTCAACCTTTTATGAGAGGGGAAGAAAAATAGCTTTACCATGAAGCTAAATAACAGCTCATAACAGCTCGTGAAGCTGCTCTGAGCTGTATCAAACAGCCTCTGAGTTGCCCCCATATGGTGGGCGAGAAATTAAAGACTTGTTCTACTAACCTGATTATTTATTGTGAATTTACATTAACGTTCAACGTCTACACCTAGGCTTATTTGGCAATCGTGCCTGGCAGAGGAGATTGTTGCATTGCTACAGTTTTAGTCAGAAGAGGTACATTTGCGATTTGCAGGGAAACTAAATCGATTGCTACATTTTTTTAATGCAGTTTTGATCATTCGCGTCTTCCACCCGACCATTAGCTGTTTAGACCATCAGTATTTTCATACTTGTCTGGTTGACCACACGATGCCTCAATTTTTAACTAAAAACTCTGTTTGAATTTGAGTTTATTCATGATGCTGTCAGGAACACTACAACAATTTGATGAAGGCTCTGCAAGAGAACGATCCTTCATGGCCCTCGCTGATGCTGAAGGTATGGTTCTTGCTTGCTTCCCCATTTCCCTTCCATTCCTTTTACACTTGTTTGTACCTGTTCGATATAACTAATAATGCATAATGCTGTGGTTATGTCTGCCTCTAGCTGTGCGCGGCACTGAAGACTGCAGATAAGCTGGTGAGTTGCGCGAACATGAACGCAGAACAGCTGCTGGAGAAGGTGAAGGCACTGGAGGGCGTCCTTGAGAGGAGCGATCATGCGGTGGCAGAGATTGTAGAAGCTCTCCAGAGCTCAGGCATAGCCAATGATCATCGAAGCTCCCAATCGAAATCGGCTAGCAAGTAGTGCTGTACTGGTCTGCCTTTTTTGTTTGTTTGTTTATCACATGCAAATCTCTGGGCATTGTGAAGAGTACATCTGTGCCTCCACGGCTTTGCAGTCTTCCCTGTTGTATTTATCCTGCCAGACGTAGTGGGTAGAGGCTCCTTTCTTCTTGGATTATTATTAGCTTGGTTTCCTGATTATGTATGTTCTGGTCTGAAATCAACTCGAAATTCTTGAGCAGAAAGAAAGACACTTTCATGTTTCCTGTGTTTTTTCTGTAAAAATAAACCGATTTCTGTGAAATCACTGCGTTCCAAAGGGTCCTAAAAATGTCTGATTGCGTACGCTTTGTGAAATGTGAGAACTTAACCGGCTGCATTGTCCATTCTTATCTTTGAACGCAGAACATCTTTCAAACCAGTAAAAAAAAAAAAAGGTGGTTTCACCTAAATTATGCAGGAGTTTACATGTAACATTTCATTTCACATAAAGTCCAGCACACCAAGACGTCCTGAATTTCTCCAGAAGTTTCATATTTGGGAGTTGGGGACTACAGTTTCTCAGCCTGTACAGAAAAGTACGCGTTTCTCGTGAAGGAAGCAATCCAGAAAAAGGACACCTAAGCGGAGCAAAATCGCAATAAAGAAAACTTGAAAGGATTAGACTGAACAAAGTAGCTCGCCGGTCGGTCTCCGAAAGCTCTGTTTCTCCTTCCCGGCACCGGAGTCGGAGAAGGCCACCGCGGGGAGATGGACAGCAACAACCTCCTGGCGGCGTGGCCGGTCGTGGGCCCGGGCGTCGCCGGCGCCGTGTTCGGCGCAGGCTGGTGGTTCTGGGTCGACGCCGTCGTCTGCAGCGCCGCCGCCGTCCCGTTCCTCCACTACCTCCCAGGTAAAGCTAAGCGCGCGCCGTTCCACCCCGAGCGTCGCGCCACTCGTCTCGCCTCCTTCGCTCTGTGTTCCTAGGACTTTAACCCTGCCCGTGGATTCTTTCTCGATTAGGGTTCTTCGCCACGTTCGCCGCGCTCATGTTCAACTGCGTCAACCGGGAGGACATCGGCGATGGCTACTACTCACCGTACGACGACTCCGAGTGGAGGTGAGGGAAAAATTATTGAACCCTAGCCAGGTTTATGGTTTCTGGTTCTAAGGTGATTTCGTTTCTATTGCTGATGCAATTAACTGAACCTTTTAGTGTCCAGCGGTGTGATTTGGCAAATATCATGCTTGATTGCACTAGTTATGATGATATTACTTGCTGCCTATCTGCTGTGTATTGTAGCCTAGAACCTGATCACATATGGAATTAATAAGAGTTTTGGTGGCTTGATCTATAGGTCAAGTGATTTTGGACTTCTAGTTTTTCTGATAGAGCGGGGTCGCTTGGAACTTGTAGTGACAGCTTTTAAAAATAATTGTAACAGAATAGTTTGGACAGAAATTGCATTGTGTTGGATGGGATTCACTTTCGCACTTAGAAGATTTGAGCCATGGTAAAGCTATCGACTCACATTTTCCTGTCACTGGATTGCCTTGGAAATGGGGTGAGGGCAACACTAACTCAACTAGACAGGCAAAAAAAAAAAAAAAAAAAAAATCCTCCGTTCCAAATTGTTTTCCCAAGAATCTTAGAGAGTTAAAAAATCTCAAGGTTGACCAAAATTCTAGAGAAAAATACAAAGATCTATAACATTAAATAGGTATACTATGAATATATAACTAATGAACAATCTAATGATACTTAGTTGATATCATAAATGTTATTATCTTATTATGTAAATTTGGTCAAACTTGAGATGCTTTTACTATCTAAGATTCTTGGAATGACTTATAATTTGGGACGGAAGGAGTAAGACAAAGTGAAACGATTCGCCATCGAAATTCCAAGAGCAGCGCATGTTAGGTGTGCCACTATTTCTAGCTGCTGTTTGGTTCGCCACAGTTGCGACTTGCACAGATTCTTAGCCCCATGGCATATGTGTCATAGATAGATTTTTCTGCCAAACTTTGCCACAATCATGGTTTTGATTTTGACAGCCACACTTTCTTTGGCAGCCATCTTTGCCTAAGATTAGTCATGGCTAGGTTATGTACCAACCAAACATGCGAAATAAACTGAAACTACAGGAAGTAAAGATACATAATTGTCAGCATTACTTGTTTGCATGATCACTTCGGAAGTTATCAAATGTTCAACTTGTGTCTACCTGCTATTTTGGGAAAGAATGATGTAAAAATTTCCACTTATGTGCACACATCGCTTCGCAGATTAACAGATTTGCGAACCACTGTTATAAGGAAGGATGTTCTCTTGAATTTTTATGAGTTCCTGTGTGATTTAACATTTAGCCCTCTTTCACTGTATGACGATGGAACACAATAAATTGCAGGGTGAAACTCTGGCTTTTTATTTCATATGTGGTGTCTTTTGTTTCGTTGGCTGGATCAGTCGGTTTTTTGGTTCAAGATGCGCTTACAGATACGGGGCCATCTGCATGGACTGGCACGGCTGGTGTCCTGCAGTGCGTGTTTGTGTTAGTGAGGTATTTACTCTTTCCTTCTTTGGTCCATTATTAATCGTTCAGTCCTACAGTGGGTTTGTGTCTTCTGTGAGCTTATAGGTGTTTGTGATGTATCTTGCAGTGGGTTGATCTACTGGACTTGCCATTCTGAAGATTGACTTAAGAAGTATAGGTATGACCAAGAAAGATGAGGATGCTAAAGGTGAATGAATATGATTTGGGTTTGTTGGCTGACATGCACTTTGTATGATGGTCCATTGTATCACCCAAACTCAGAAGTTTGGTATTCCTTAATACAAATATAGTCGTGTACCATGCTGCTTAAAATTAGTTTCTAAGATGTTGTTTTGGAGCAAGAAACTTTAGGGATGATAAGTAGTCAGTAAATATTATTCTTACATTTTCCCGGTTGACAAATTTCTCGTGCAAAGTTCAGCAACGGTCCACTCGGTCAGTCTGTTCTTTTGCCAGAAAATAAGCACTGATTTTGGCTCGTGCTGATTTGTTGTGAGAGAAAAATACTGTTTCGTGGCTAAAAATAAGCACTGATTGGTCAAAAGAACAAGCTCTCCTGAGGAATCCCATTTCTGTTGCTAACATTTGTAGATGCCAATCCTGTAAACCTCGTCACTTCTGATGTTTGGGACCTGTAATCTCTCTGAAGATTGGGCGGTGTGACTATTAGGGTCCTATATCACATCACCTGTTCAAGTCTAACCTAGTCACAATAATGCATGGTATCTTCAATCTTCGGCTCTGTTCGCTGAAGCTGAAAACCGCTGAAAATAAGCGCTGATGCTGATTTCTTATGACAGGAAAATACTGTAGAATGACTGAAAAATAAGCGGTTTTAAGCTCAAGCGAATAGAGCCTTCATTGGTAGTTCTAGTTCATGACTTGAGAAAAATAAAAAAAATCCAGGTCGTTGTATCATGCAGAAACAGATACATTTCCCACCCACTTACAACAACAAATGGCACCAGCAACTTATGAATAGAGCTGACTACTTGTTTAAGGCCCCGTTTAGTTGGGAAAGTTTAGGAGAAAAGTTTGGGTTTTGGTATTGTACCATTTTTATTTGTATTTGACAACTTTTATCTACCCATAGACTAACTAGACTTAAAAGATTCGTTTTGACATGTACAGACAAACTGTGTAATTAGTTATTTTTTATCTATATTTAACGTTCAATGCATATGTTTAAAGATTGAGTAACTGAGAATCTGGAAAAAAAAAGTTTGGGAACTAAAAAGTGTCTAAGGGAATACTGTGTGTATGTTTGACAGTTGACGCGTAACCCAGCCATTGCCTTGTGTGCTGCTTGACTGCTACAGTGCTACGCCACTATACTGTTCTTCCAGAAGGAATATTCGTTGCCTTGCCTTGCACCTCCGGCAGACTGGCAGAGGAACAAAACGGCAGTCCTCGTCATTCGCAGTTCATGTCTGCTTTTGTTTTTACGAGCCCAATTGACTTTGAGGGGAAATTTTTTTCTCTTTCCCCATCACTGTACTTTCCACCAGAATAGAGCACTAAATGAAACAGCAACTATTGTATGTTTGTACCTTTTTATCTGGCTAGCTTGAGATGAATCTTTTGAGTCTATTTGGATCATGATTAGACAAAAATTGTCAATTACAAATGAAAGTGTTACAGTATACTTTTCACCCAACTAAACACCCCCTAACCCTGAAACTATAAGTCTTCTCGGCCGAGGCTCGAGATCTATAGTCTACGAGAAGGACGCAGAGTTAAGATCGGAAGCTTTCTAGGCAATTTTGGCTTCAGTTTGTCAACAAACGTGTTAGGTCAGTGGAGTTTCAAACTAAGTTTTATTTGCATTAATTATGTTATCATATAGCCATATTCGAAGAGAGAAGAAGTGAGTTTCATCTAGATGAAACTTTTTTTTACACAATTATCAACTCTCCATGAGTCATGAAATTTAATACAGATGAAACTATATGACGAAACACCTCCTCTTAATGCAAAGTTTCATTCCACTCTTAAAGTTTCATTCCATAATTTTATTGACATTAAATTCTATGACTCATAGAGTTGTTAATCGTACCAAGAGAGTTCGTTTCTTCTCTCTCCTCTTAAATATACCTTGATATGTCATCAAATATGTCTATGTGGTAACTCAGTTGATGCAAATAAAACTTAAACGAAACTTTCGCTGAGACTGGCCTTAGGGCCATGAGCCCATTACCATTACATTCTGTGCTTAGCAATCATTTCCATCTATCATTTTATTTTCATTAATTTCAGTGCCGTGGTGATTTTAATCCGTCAGAAAGGGGGGGGGGGTTTCATGAATTGTAGTCATCTAGTGTGTTTACGATATCGATAGTTGTTAGGATCAATTAGAATAATTAATTAGTGATCAATCATTCCATTCACCTTTGCGGGTAGAGATGCATTAATAGTTGATTCTTGTTGAGCCACTATTACTCTACCTATAGGTACTTAGATTAAATTCAAGGATGCCTTATTGTATCCCGACTAGACAGTACCATTCTAAGTTATAGAGATATCTGTAAGAATGGTTTGCATGTGGAAACACATCAAGATAATAAAGAAGTGTCGACGAGAGATCGTCGGCAATCTACCGAGGGGTATACCCGAGGTAGTAGATTGATCAGTGAAGGTGCGCCTGAGACGAACAAGCGTTACGCAGAAAGCGTGAGACACGAGATTTATACAGGTTCAGCCCGCCGTGAGGCGTAATACCCTACGTCCTGTGCTTTGGTGGATTGTATTGCTTTGATATGAGATGGTATGATCTAGATGTTGGATCCCTGCCCCTCCTTATATAGTCTGAAGGGACAAGGTTACGAGTAAACTAGCCAATCTGGTACAATAACCGTACGGTGCAGCCTTGCGTCGCACATCTTTATCTTCTGGGCCGGGCCAGCTTTAATGGTGCGGCCCATGTCTTGCCTTCTGGTAGCGGGGGTTTATATCCCCACAGCTAGTCCCCGAGTGCCTTGCATTCGTCGGGAGGTGCATATCTTCGGAGTTGCTTGAACAGACGGATGTAAGGAGCTTAGAAAAAATTTGAAAAGAGCCTTTCAAGTGTATCCACTTTTGGTTCGCCAGAATCAATACTTTCACCGGCTAGGTGAAGTGTATCCACTTAGTCCCCGAGCCTGATAGTAGGTGACGTAGTCACGTGGTGTCAGGGTCAAAATCTTTATTCTTGCCGATCATGTGAAGTATTGACGAAGTCCCCGAGCACAGCAGGTGATCGGGAAAAAATCTTCCGAGCAGGCGAGGCGATAATGCAGTCTCCGAGCACAGCGAGTGATCGGGAAAATCGAGCAGTCGAGGCGATGATGAAGTGCTCGAGCACAGAAGTGATCGGGAAAAATCTTCTGAGCAGGCGATGACGAAGTCCCCGAGCACAGCAAATAATCGAGAAACTCTTCCGAACAGGCGAGACGATGACGCAGTCCCCGAGCACAGCAAGTGATCAGGAAAGATCTTCTGATCAGTCGAGGCGCATATCAAGACCCCCGATGTGCTGCCCAAGATCAGCACCCTAATCCGAACAGCGTGGAGTGTCTTGATAGCTCGGCGACGAGACCCCAGCGTGGTCGGTGGCGATGAGGAGCGGCGACGAGGACAGCGAGTAGCGACGACGAGTCCCCAACGTGGTTGGAGACGGGTTCCGAGCAGCAAGAGGTCGGCGAGTAGCGACGACGAGTCCCCAGTGTGGTCGGAGATGGTGTCCGAGCAGCGGGAGGACGACGACGAAGAGCGGTGAGAGCTCTGCGGCAATTCCTCAGCGTGGTCGAAGATGATGTCCGAGCAGCGTGAGGACGACGAGAAGCGACGGTGACGAGTCCCCAGCGTGCTCGGAGACGGTGTCCGAACAGCGCGAGGACGACGAGGAGTGGCGACGAGCCCCGCGACGAGTCCCCAACGTGGTCGGAGATGGTGTCCGAACAACGCGAGGACGACGAGGAGTGGTGACGAGCCCGGCGACGAGTCCCAGCGTGGTCGGAAACGGTGTCTGAGCAGCGTGAGGACGACGAGGAATGGCGACGAGCCCGGTGACGAGTCCCTAGCGCGATCGGAAACGGTGTCCGAGCAGCGTGAGGACGACGAGGAACGGCGACGAGTCCCCAGTGTGGTTGGAAACGGAGTCCGAGCAGCGCGAGGACGGCGAGGAGTGGCGATCAGCGCCGAAGATTTCCTGCAAAATAAATATATACAATGGGTAGTACATGATGTAGATTTTGGAGCAGATCCCAATATTGTAGAATGCATGATAAGATTGTCTGTTTCTTGCTCTTGTTAGGTCACGTAATTTCCCCTGATAGTTGGCCTGTTAAGTTTAAGCACCTGACCCGGCGTCTGGTTCAGAGGTTTCTTAACATGACTATGTTTGTGATAGCTTACGAGACGAAGACAGGTTTCACGGATTAAGGCGTGTGCTATCAAGGTACGTTAAGCAACTCTTAAGAGAAAAAACGGAGAGATACTTAGTATCTCGTCGGTGGAGAAAATCTTCTGAGTGACCGAGCATGGTCGGGGCTTATGGAGAAATTGTCGGTGAGTGCTCGAGCTTTGTCGGGGCTTTTGGAGAGGTCGGCGACGAAGAACCATGTAAATAATTTCCGAAGATATATGGAGATAAGAGAATATATAGAAGAATATTGAAAATATCACTTAGCTTGATTGACGTCGAGTGAAGTGGTCGGCGTGTCGAGGAACCGTGTGACGTGGCTCGTGTGATGGTTTGACGTGGCTGGACATGGCTCGCTTGATGGCTGGCTTAGCGGGTCAGCAAGTCCGGTTCGGTGATTGATGATGGTAAGTTGCTGCCGGGAGTCGACGCGGCTTCATCAATAATCGCAAAGATCATTAAAATTGTCCTATATATATGTTAGAATATTTAATCGGAAAAAAGAAATAGGACTTAGCTTTGCTTGCATGGCCATATCCTGATGCGCTTTTTGACCATGACGGCTACATGCAAACCCGATCTGTACTTGCATGGCTCCATGCAAACCCGATCCGGTATCGTAACGCCCTGATAGATCCTGCTACATAGGTATAGCAGCGGCAGTACCCGATCTCGATACGGTCGTAGTCGATTGCAGCGATATCCAAAGACAATCTTGCAGGATCGGAGTAGACTAATTGGATGGATCTGACTTGGGCGCTTCGCCGAAGGTGTGGACTCATCCTGCTGATGAGCACCGATGCCGCGGCAAGAAACGGCGGGTTCACGACGAGGTCGCCGCGGATAATGTTGATGAAGATTATTCTCATCTGGTTTGCCGCCGCCGAATGCCATGGTCGACGACGACAAAAAATTCAGATCTGGTCCGCCGCCGCCGAATGCCGTTGCCGAAGTGCACGGATGCAGTCGCAAAAAGCGGGATCGCGACGTGGTCGCCGCGGATGATGTTGATGAAGATGATTCTCATCTGGTTCGCCGCCGCCGAATGCTGTGGTCGACGACGACGAAAGAAATTTCCATCTTATTCGCCATGGGATCAGGAAGCACACCCCCTACCTGGCGCGCCAACTATCGACAAGAGATCATCGGCAATCTACCGGGGGTATACCCGAGGTAGTAGATTGATCAGTGAAGGTGCGCCTGAGACGAACAAGCGTTACGCAGAAAGCGTGAGACCCGAGATTTATACAGGTTCAGGTCGCCGTGAGGCGTAATAATCTACGTCCTGTGCTTTGGTGGATTGTATTGCTTTGATATGAGATGGTATGATCTAGATGTTGGATCCCTGCCCCTCCTTATATAGTCTGAATGGATAAGGTTACAAGTAAACTAGCCAAGTTGGTACAATAACCGTGCGGTGCAGCCTTGCGCCGCACATCTTTGTCTTCTGGGCCGGACCAGTTTTGATGGTGCGGTCCATGTCTTGTCTTGTGGTACCGGGGGTTTATATCCCCACAAGAAGAATTTCTTCTCTTAACCATACTTACTGGATTCGGCAAATAAATTTATGAAAAGTTTTCTTCACTTTAAACTGGATTGTTCTATACATACATAAAAACATAAAGCCAATAGAACATGTTGCTTACAAGATAATTTTCCAAGACGTCAATACATTTCAGAACTGGCATGATCGACTTGGACACCCTGGAATAGAGATATATGGAAAATTATCGGCAATTCCATAGGTCATGATATGAAAAAGTTGTTACATTGCTTGTGCAACAGGGAAATTAATTTTAAGACCATCACATCTTAAAATTAGAGTTGAACCACTAAAGTACCTTGAAAAAAGTCAAGGAGATATTTGTGGTCCGATCCAACCATTATCGTTTAGGAATTTCATGGTATTGATAGATGCATCTACTAGATGGTCTCAAGTGTCCTAGTTGTCGACACGCAACCATGATTTTGCCAAAATAATGGCCCAAGTTATTAAGTTCAAGGCGTATTATCCTGAACATCAGATTCAATCAATCCGAATGGACATTCCATATGTCCATAACTAAAATAGTTTGGCTGTATTGTTGATTAAAAGAATTAAGCTCATTGCAAGACCTATATTAGTGAATTGCAAATTGCCTACATCGTGTTGGAGTCATGCAGTCCTGCACGCTGCCGACCTAATCCAACTACGACCAACTACATATCACAAAACCTCCCAATTGCAGTTAGTACATGGAAATCCTCCAAGTATTTCCCATTTACATATCTTTGGGTACGCTATCTACGTACCCATCTCACCACCTCAGCAAATTTGATGGGCCCTCATAGGAAACTGGGGATCTATGTGAGATATTCATCTCCGTCGATCATTAAGTATTTAGAACCCCTAACGGGGGATCTATTTACTGCCCGAATCGCTGATTGTGTTTTTAATGAGGATCATTTTCCGGCATTAGGTGGAGAATTGTACCATTTGAATGCCAGGAAATTGATTGGAATGCCAAAGACATTTCTTTTTCTGATCCACATACTACAGATTCTGAAATATAAGTTCAAAGAATTATTGATTTACAAAATATTGCAAACAATCTGCCAAACGCTTTCTCAAATTATAAAGGTGTCATCAAGTCTCTCCATCCTACGAGGAATGTGCCTGAAAGAGTGGAGGTACCTAATAAAACCACTCATCCCCAACTTCATAAGAAGAGAGGGAGTAGCACTTCCAAGAGGTAAGATGTGATTGCTAGCAAACAAAAGATGACTAGAAATAAAACTCAACATTTAGTTGAAAGACACCTAGAGGACACAATGTCCTGTGGATAGACGTAATCCACAATCCAGCTCTTTTATGCACATAAACACTGAAGCTGGAACATCGGAAGACCCTGGATCCATCATTTTGGGAAATCATGATGAATCTTTAAGGGTAGACGAAATTTTTATAAATTTCGCAGAGACTGGAGAGTCTTATAATCATAAGTCCATAATAGTCGACTGTTATTTCTTTGAGCGAATTGCAAACACCCTTCAGACTGATTTAGATCCTAAGTCTATGGCTCAGTACAAAAAGCACTTAGACGGGATAAGGGCAAGGTTGCAATTGATACAGAGATTTTCTTGCTTAATAAAAGGATAGTGTTTTCATTCATAAAAGGAATGAAAACAATGAAATGGTGAGATATAAAGCAAGGCTAATGGCACAAGGTTTTACACAAAGACCTGGCGTTGATTTCAACAAAACATACTCTCCAATAATGAGCAGAATAACATTCCGATACTTAATAGCATTGGCAGTACAAATCGTCTATCTCTTCAGTTGATGGACGTAATGACCGCATACTTACATGGGTCATTAGATTCTAATATATACATGAAAGTTCCTAATGGAATTAGTATACCGAATCTTGAGGCAAATCGCAACACGTATTGTATCAAGTTGTAGAAGTCATTATATGGCTTAAAACAATCTGGTCGATTTCTGTACAATCGACTTTGTGTATTCCTAAACTTAAGGGATACAAGATCGATTACACGTGGTGTTCATTTTAAAGTCTTTGTTTGGATTTTATAGTGTTATATGATAGTCAATAGTTTTGACATCATTTGTGATGAACACATGTTGTAATCTAAAGACGGAGTTTGAGATTGTAGATATGGACTAAACCAAAATTTCATTTTGTGTTTATAATCCAAGTATCTTTCCACAAGATTTTGAACATAAGCTATCTATATCCACATCATATTGAATGATTTGATATGAAGGTATCCTATGGTTGTTCTACCTCATAATAGAGGAAGATTGGTTTATGCCATAGTGATTGAAATGAGATATTGGGACATGTGGTCCATTATCTCTGTGTTATTTACGCGCTAATATATCTTGCAAAAGTTTCCGGCCGGAAATTATTTTTGCAATGATTTGCTATCTGATAGCAGCGCTACTTTTACCAAATGTTGGTGGATTGAAGTTAAGAATATCCTTTGATATCTCAATAGCACAAGTGATCTTGGTATGTTCATTTGGAAGAACCCATGATCCGGTTGGATATAATAATTCTGATTAGTTATAATATCCCCAAATTTCAGATCATTGAAATAAGCTTATGAATATGGAAAGACTATTTTGTGACAATCTTTAAATAGATATTTAATGGTCAGTTCCATTAATCATTCTGACATTGTATTGTACAAGGCTACACATGAATGTGTATAGCTTGACAGAATGATATATCACATACTGGAGTTATGTGGTGTTGATTCTATTGAATCAAAGGTTATTATCTATAGAGGTAATGCAACTTGTGTTGTGTAGATGGAGACAAGTTATATTTAATGCAATATTTTGCACTAAGATGGTTCTACTCCATAAGTAATATGGGCATTAGAACATTTGCAAACTAAATTTTGTGATAATCTCATAGAAATATTCGCAGGGTTTACCATACTCCACATTTCTTATGTGTTGAGTGCATTGGTATAGATTTACTTCAAGATTTGCTAAAATCAGGGGGAGTCCCCTCTGATTAATAACTTGTTCAAACATTATATGGCACTCTTTTCTTTGTATGAGTTTTTCCCTTGGGGT
The DNA here is from genome assembly GCA_038502445.1 of Eremochloa ophiuroides. Taxonomy (NCBI): domain Eukaryota; kingdom Viridiplantae; phylum Streptophyta; class Magnoliopsida; order Poales; family Poaceae; genus Eremochloa; species Eremochloa ophiuroides. The sequence goes on along the minus strand of JAHLJS010000005.1, from coordinate 55,766,817 downwards.
TTCTCATATAAAGTTTTTAATGAGGCAATATCAACACAAGGTTATGTCATATCATCTATTTTTCCCACATGGGTTTTTGGTTGATGATATTGGACCACAAGATGTATTGTACTCTTTTCTTTATGTGAGTTTTTCCCTTTTAAGGTTTCTCATATAAAGTTTTTGATGAGGCAATGTCAATACAGAGGTAGTTGCCATAATATCTATTTTTCCTCACTGAGGTTTTTCAAGGATAATATATTGCATATTGATCATAGATCAAATTGTTCTTAGACTATGTCTTTTGGATCACCTAAAGGGTCTATAAACTTTAGAAGATATAAATATATCATGGTGTTTCTCCTTATTTTTCCCACTGGGTTTTTAAGGAGTTTTGCCTGGTATATCAATATACTTTGGATTTTTCCTATAGGGTTTTTCCAAAGATTCAAGACAATAGTTGATGAATAAACGAAGACATCTACAAGACCAATTGATAAGGGGGAGTGTTAGGATTAATTAGAATAATTAATTAGTGATCAATTAGCTAATCCCATCATTAGCAACTGTAATGATGGTTCACTGTAGAGACACCTTTTCATTCCGAACAGACACCTGTACACCAAAAGGCAACTGTCTTTTGGACTTGTATATATTTGTACATTCATCAATACAGAACAACAGATCATTCCATTCTACTGTAATAATAGTAACGTATCCCTGATGTCGTAACAGGTACTCTCTCCGTCCGGTTGATAATGCAACTCCGTGCTACGTGCCAGATAAAGTAGTTCCCGTTTAACCAAATTTCTAGTGAATAGTATTCATATTTATAGCTCCAAATTAATATATTATCAAAATACATTTTATAATTAATCTATTGGTGTTTATTTGACATTATAAATATTTATAGTTTTTTATTTATAATTGGTCAAAGTTGGTACACTGAAACATGCTACTGTGCTAGAATTGCATAATCAATGGGACCTAGGAGTACACAACAAGAGGGGACGTTGTCAACTCTCAACGGTTTCAACAGCTTGAGAGAGTTCCACGCATGGCACGTGCCAGGACGCCATAGCTTATTGCCTAGTTGTCCACCCAAATGGTCAAAGTGCTTATAGTTTAGGCTTGGAAGCTGCTGCTTTGCCAAATGGTTGCACCTAACAGGGCCATCCTGCCTTGAGACGGAATGAATGTCCCTGCACGTAACATGGTCCAGTCTAGACAGCAGAATCTTGGGAAAAAAAGGGCCATTAGAGGCCGGGCGTGTGAGGTGGCAGGATCTCATCACTGTCGCGAGCTTGAGCGTCGCCTTTTCGAAATGGTACTATATAAGGCCATGATGTACCGTACGGTTAATTATGACTTATGAGTGCTTATATATAAAAAAGAGTGTTGTTAAATCATTAACCACCTGCATACGCGTTATTCCCATCAGTAAAAAAAAAAGTAAGCTTAACTACCTTGTTAGCACACTTGAGCACCAGAAGCAAATTTAAAACACTTTACCTATATCTACCTAGATGAATCAATTTTTAGAATTGTCTTTAAGTCATTTTTTTCAATGTGTAACCAATATATGGGGAAAAAATAGACATTTGTGACACCAAACGAGCATAATTTGAAAATATTATTTATAATGTGTCTAACTATACTAATTTGGCATATTAAATTTGTCGTAGAAAAATGGCATATTAAATTTTAATGTCCTTTCTATAAGTTCAGTCAAATCTTTAAAAGTTTGACTTCAGACAACCTAAGGATGAAGTATTAAAAAGAGAGGAGATTCCTCCATCAATCTTTTTTTTTTATAACTTTTCATAATGCCCTCACGTATGTCCTCCCCATGTGTGATCTGGACTCATGGCTACTGCTTATACGAGTTAGAACAAAACGACCCTAGTATAAGTAAATTGTGCAAATGGCATATATAGAGCCGAAAAAATTGCTAAGCATCCTCCAATATGATCAACCCCGGTATGGCCGGCTCATAGTGTATCCCCATGACCCCATCCATAATTTTTTTTAAGAAGACCATCCACAAAAATATTGCAAGCGATGCATCACCTTGCGTTCCTAAGAAATTGAAAACTGATTTCCCCTTGTGTTTTGAACTTGATCCCTTTTTTAAAAGTGTTGTTCCCACTGGACGTAGCAATTTGGAATACGATGGGTTTGAGGCACAACTATTTGTGGCCTGAACGCTTGGTCAGGACAAAGCTAGTATACAAATACTAGAATCATCATATAGCGATGCTTCACGTATCATAAATCTACTAGAAAATGCTTTGTGAAATGAAGTCCAACGCAAGTAACCGTATATAAATCATAGGCATTTGTGAAAAGTGTCAAGTACTACTACTTGACCATGGAAGAACGAAGGCATTTAATTACATAGGCTTGCATGATCGTTTGGTCGTCACACAACACCAACACAAATAAGGATTCTTCTTCCAGCCCACGATGCCCATTCCATGACGTGTTGTCACAACATGCATAACACGTATAGGCGATTGGTCAATGGTGATGGCGCAAACCCATTAGCCGGAGCCTGGAGATTATTGGACCGTTCTGTGCCTGTGGAAGGAACCCTCGTCATGCCCAACAACTAACATGCACTAATCATCCTCTTTACCTTACGATAGGTGCCGAATCAAACAAAGCACACCTTTTTAAAACTCTTTTTTTCACACCTGGTGACATTTGTTTTTGAAACGAAAGAAATTCTCAACCGTCGTGACTCTCGTGTCGTCTTTCGCCAACATTTTGTCGTTTACTACTACAGCACAACGTGCTAGAGTCCTAGCAGTAGTTACCAAAGCTCATTAATAAATATATTACTCTATGCTAATTTGTTTACTAATTAAAAGAGTTGGTCTTTCTTCTCGTTAGCGTATGAGGTTCATTTTTTAACAATCGACACCTGGATCTAGTTAACCTATTTACATCCGTGACTGGTATAACTTAAAACAATGGCCCAAGTCCAACTAAGCACCAGCTCGTCAAGGCTAACGATGTACCTCCTGCTGCATCCCATCGGCCCGTTCTCTCGGGAACTAGCGTGTCCCTTGGACGTGTCCAAACAGGTCGCGGTCCCGAGTGGGTCGTTGTCCCAGCTATCCTCTGCGCGATGCACTGAACCTTGGGAGCGCAGAAAAATCGTTGGATCGCGCTCCCGCTGCGTGACAAGTGTCGACCCGCCCGTGCTCCGCTCGCCTGGTACCGCTCTAGCCTCTCTAGCTTTGGTCTTTTTATTTGCGGGCTTGCAGCCGCGCCACACGAGATATTCGCGCCACGAGTACAGCCACAGTCCACAGTGCACTGCTCCTACTCCTACAGTGTAGTATGTACTAGTTTTGTCGTGCGACGAGCCGTGACGAGCGTTCTACCTTGCCAACAAATGCAGAGTTGCTGCTGGATCTGTGGTGGCCTTCATGGACTCGGAACAGGAGGAGGCCGGGCGAGAAAAAGGAAGGGTGACGTACCGGCACGCCCTCCTCGCAGGGCTGGATCTCCGGAACTGGCTTGCTCCTCAGCCCGACAGCTCCTGTCCAATGTCGCGTCGCTGTTATGACGATCGACTACTCATGAGATTACATGGTCCCGACGACGTCATGCCGCTGAGTTCACGCCCAAACCCAATTTTGCTATAAAATGACGTACTGGCCTGCGGAGTTTTGACAGTTTTTAAAATATTGTATTCTTCCAAGCTAGCAGATGCCAAGGTTTTATCAAGAAACAAGAAAAGCATCGGTCCTCACTCCTTTTGTGGGATTTGTCCTCCGGTAGGTCCTAATTTCTAGTGGCAAAACCAAACTTGAGATTGGGAAAGGGGGCAATTTATTTTAAAACCGCTGCCAGTTATATACCAGTGAAAGTTTGCTAGTAGTTGTTAAATTGACACAGTTCTCTATATTTCAGCGTACGTGTGAACGAAAGCTATTAATTAGTAGAGCATGAATGTTTTTTCCCTTCGTGAGAGTGAAAGATACGCTGCTTGCAAAAGGTTCAATAATCTATACTATGGCATATTTGATAACAACACTATGCAACGATTTAATGATATGACTAGCCCATGAAACTATGTACCGAGAGGAACTATTTCATCCATAAACCTAATGTAATACTCTATTTGATCTTATTTTTACAGTGAGAATCTGGATTCTATACAAAAAAAATGAGAATTGTTTGAATCTTAGATTATTTATAATATATATCTCCCATTAGGATTTGGTAGATATATAGTGGAATAAAAAAAACTGCCCCTAGAATCCACTATTTGCATTTTATACTATTATTTCTCTACCTCATTGTTACAATTTGTAGAGCTCAAACAAGGACCTTACTTTGCCTCGTAACCACATTTTCTTATAATGATACACATCTGTAATACCTCTGGTATTATCACTAATTAAAACTGTCATGTCATAATATTTAATTTAATTTCCCGTATTTGATTGTGCTTAGGGCCTCTAGAGTGGTTTGTTTGTGATTGAAAATGATTGTGCAATTAAACTGATAATTTAGAATCAAAAATAAAATCAATAGGAAAATTCAAATTAAGCCCTAAATACGCCCAAAAACCTAATTCAAAAACTATAAATAATCTGATGAAAGTGCCTTAATAAAGGTTGTAGATCTTTTAAAATGGGACAACTTTTATTTTGGGTGATTTTGAAGTTCTTAAATAAAAATTTGAATTAAACCCTAATTACTAGCTTGAAATTTGAATTTGAAACATCATTTTAAAAACTACAAGGAATCCGACCAAACTTCCTTAATAAGAGTTGTAGATCTCAGCAAATAGAACAACTTTTATTTTTACAGAAATTCAAGTTGTTGAGACATTTTTGGAGAATTTCATCGAATTGCAAATTAAATTCAAACTTGACTTTTACCCCCTTTTCAATAAATTCAAATCTGGGCCGAATTTGGACTTGGTACAAAAAGCAAAAATGTTCTTCATAAAATTTAGCAGAACTTTCATTTTTGGAGCCTCACTTGAATCTGCTCAGAGTAGGGTCTAATTTGGAGATGTAGAGTTTGACCTCTTGCCTGCTACAGTACATGGGCCCCTACCCGGCCGTGCACTGGGAGTGGAGAGATAGCGAGAGTAGCGTGTACTCTCGTGACCGACGTGCCTGGAGACGAGAGGAGTACTATGCTCTCGGGTGGTGCAGGACCGGTTTAGGGATAGAAAAGTCGTGGTAGACGGGGTTGATATATGCAAGCTTAGGTGCTACATATGCAGTGTGGTTAGGGATCCCCAGCTGGGTACTTAATCGATTCGAATCGTCGTTGCTCCTCGGTTATGGGGACTTTATCCTCACACCTACATCGAAAAGTGGTTCGGGAATAGAATGTTTTTGAGAATGAATAACTTATTGGAATATAAGGATATTGTGAAAGAATTAAGAACTATTGATGTTGATTATAATAATATTGAGTAAAATACTGAAAGCAGGATTAGCAATGCTTTTCCGCAAAATACTTTGACTCTTACTAAAGCCTTACCTTGACTCCCCTCAGCCTGCATTCCTGAGTCTCATTCCTTTTTCTTAGTCGGGTAAGTCTTGCGGAGTACCCCAGTACTCAGGGTTTATTAACCCCTGTTGCAGAAAGTCAGCAGCCGGAGGTCTGTCTCACCCCCTGCTGTGTGTCCATTGTCTAGGAAGGTAGCGAGGAAGAGTGAAGTTGAACCCGTGGGCAGGTTTCGTGTTATCTATCTTAGTACGTTGTATTGTTGTTCTACTGCTACTGCTACTACCTTTAATTATGGTTTGTAATAACTGCACTTGAATTTTATTTGGACAACCGGTTTGTAATCTAAGTACTATTTAATCTTCCGTACTTTTACTCTGATGTATTTTATTATGAAATGTTGTAATTCTGTAATGTCCTCGCAATGGGATCCTATCGGAGAAACGGGTGCTGATGTAACCCGGCAGGGCCTTCTAGATCATTTGGGACACAGACCCAGCTGTCAGAGGTCATTAGTGACAATGACAGGTGCCTGTGGGCCATATGATTTAGGCAGTTCTGTTACAGCTGGTATCAGAGCGTTCCATTGCTAAATCATTACGGTATTACTTTGCAAAACTTCAAAATGTTTTGGATCAAAAAAATTTAAATTGCTATTTTGGTCCAAATTGCTTATTCTTATCTTATTCCGTAATATAGTTATGGTAGCAAGTGGAATAGCATTATTACTAGCCCTATGTTAAAATTATTTATGCATTTATCTACCTTGCATTGATTTAAAATTCGTAAATACGATTCATGCATCATGTTTAATTCACCATGATAATAACTTCCTCCTTAAAAGTGGGTATATGGGTTAGGATCTATCAAACCTATTCTTGCTAGCCTATTATATCTTTGCTAATTCAAACTTACCTTCTCCAGCTGGCACGCCGTAAGCTCACCGCTCGCAAGATGACCGGTCCCCAGGGAGTTCCACGCCACCAGCTGGCGCCACGTGATGGAGAGGCGTCTGGTAGCTGTCCCTGCCGCAGCCGCAAGGAGCTCAAGGAGGAGACCAAGCTGCTCACCGAGGACTTCAAGGTGGCACGTCGTGACCACTACAGGGAAGTACGCATGGTCGCCGAGCTGCAGCGTGAGGTGGACCGCCTGACTCGCGAGAAGGAGGAGGCTTGGGCACGTGAAGACGTGGCCCGGGCAAGGGTCCACGAGTTGGATAACTATGTTGAGCACCTCGAGGAGTACAATGATGCTCTGCATGAAAAGATCCACTGGCTCAACAACGAGCTCAACCCTGTCCTTGTTCCTCAGGAGGAGAAGCTTGAGTTTGGTGTGGTCGAGGGACCTAGGCAGGAGGAAGGTGAGGAGCAGGTTGTTGAGGATGACCTTGAGGAGACAGTTGATCTCATGGAGGATGTGATCATGGAGGATGATGACGAGGAGGACGTGATCGTGATCGACGACGACTAGATTAGTCTTAGGACTAGGGATGTCAGCCTATCGTTATCCTTTGTGTTGTAATGTTGGTGCCAAGAACCTTAGCTTTGGGTTTGGGAACTTTGTTAAGTCCTAGTCATGTCTTTCAAGTATCGCTTGACTATTGCAATGTTTAAGTGTGTACTACCACTATGTTTCGTTTAAGTAATGTTAGTTCTAAATTCGGTTTGCAATTAAACAGATGCATGTCAATACCTGTGCGTCCGGTGCTGGTACCTCTAAGGATGGAGCTGCTCCCAACCCACCGCCTATTCCACCGACCTTAGCTGATGCTATTGCAGCCTTGGCTAATGCTGCCAATGCAATGGCGCAAAACAGGGACAACCGTGGTGGGCGTCGTGGCCGCCGCGATGATGATGAGACAACTTATGTGGACTTCACGGATACCCGTCCACCTGTGTTCACCAAGGCCGATGAGCCACTAGAGGCTGATGATTGGCTCCGCACCATGGAGCAAAAGTTTAGTCTGATTCACTGCACTGAGCATCAGAAGCCCATGTTCGCAGCACAGCAACTTCGAGGTCCTGCCAGTGTTTGGTACGCAAATCTCCTGGCAGCTCAGCCCGATGGACACCAAATGACTTGGACAGAATTCCGTGAAGCTTTCCGTGCTCATTACATCCCTATGGTTGTGACGAAGGTGAAGCTTGATCAGTTTCTGGCACTGCAGCAGAAGGAATCTACAGTGATGCAGTATGTTGGTCAATTCAACCATCTGTCCCAATACGCCCCTGAGCACACCAACACCGATCAGAAAAAGGACTGCTTTATCAGGGGTCTGAACTACAAGATTCAGAGAAGCTTGTCCAACAACCTCCACTGCACCTATCACGAGGCTGTCAATATTGCCATTGCCTTTGAAGAGAGTGACCGTAAGCACCAGGAGGAAAAGAAGAAGAAGAAGTCTGGATCTTTTGGCGGCCAGAAGCGCCAGAAAATCATTTACCACCCTACTCACCACTCTCGCCCACCCTATCCTCAGCAGCAGGTTGTTGTTCGCACTGCTGCTACCTCCCACACCTCCAACGAGCAAAAAACCACTCAGCCGAATGCCCCTGGCGTTCGTGTCACCACCCCACAGGTCAACTACAACCACCCGTGTTACAACTGTAGCAAGATGGGTCACTGGGCCCGTGACTGCCTGTATCCGAAGCAGTACAACCAGAATGCTCAGAAGGGCCATGGTGGTCAGCAGCAGCAGGCTCAGCATCGTGGTTATCAGCAGCATGACCAGAAAGGAAAGGTGGTCAAGAAGGCAGGCCATGTCTACTACACCCAAGTTGATCAGATTCCCGAGGGTGAACCCGTCATGATGGGTAGGTTCCCTGTCGCATGTCACCCTGCTATTATGCTTTTTGATTCTGGTGCATCTCATTCATTAATCAATCGCACATTTGTCGTCAAGCATGAGATACCAATTGGGGAAATAAAGGAAAAATTCCTAATACATTCGCCCGGGGGGCGTATAAATACTAAGAAGGTAGTGCAGGGAGTGCCTATAGAACTGGGCGGGCATATTTTCCCTACCACCATGATAGTACTCAAAGATCAGGACATAGATGTGATATTAGGCATGAATTGGATGTATCAGCATAAGGCCCTCATGGACGTGCTGAATAGAACCATTAGGGTAAACTTGCCTAATAGTTCAACCCAACTCCTCATCCAACTTCCAATACCTCAAAGAGCAGTTGGTAGGATATGTGCAATCACAGTCAAAGAAGTACAGGATATCCCGGTAGTCTGTGAGTTTCCGGACGTGTTCCCTGATAATTTGTCTGGTTTGCCACCTGATCGTGATGTGGAGTTTGCTATTGAGTTAAAGCCTAGAACAACACCTATATCTCGTAGAGCCTATAGGATGCCTCCCAAAGAACTGGCAGAGCTTAAGGTTTAGTTGCAAGATTTGCTGGATAAGGGTTTCATTAGACCTAGCTCGTCTCCGTGGGGTTGTCCTACTATTTTTGTGAAAAAGAAAGACAAATCTCTCAGACATTGTGTTGATTACCGCCCACTCAACGAGGTTACCATAAAAAAAAATACTCTTTATCTCGTATTGACCTACTCTTTGACCAACTAGCTGGAGCCAAAGTGTTCTAAAAAATCGACCTTAGGTCTGGCTACCACCAAATAAAAATTCATCCCGAAGACATTCCAAAAACAACCTTCATCACCAGATACGGCCTATACGAGTACCTAGTCATGTCCTTTGGCCTAACCAATGCCCCTGCCTATTTCAGGTACCTCATGAACTCCGTCTTCATGCTGGAGCTCGACAAATTTATGGTCGTGTTCATTGATGACATCCTTGGCTACTCCAAAACCCCCGAAGAACATGCCAACCACCTCCGTATTGTCCTGACTCGCTTGAGAGAACATCAACTCTATGCCAAGTTCAGCAAGTGTGAGATTTGGTTGGACCGAGTCCCATTTCTCGGGCATATTTTATCGGCTGAAGGCGTATCTGTTGATCCGAGCAAGGTGGAAGAAATCTTGAATTGGAAGCCACCAACCACGGTACATCAAGTCCGCAGTTTCATGGGAATGGCGGGATACTACCGCCGCTTTATTCTGGATTTTTCTAGAATAGCCAAGCCTATTACCGGGTTGTTGAAGAATCAGGTCAAGTTTGTCTGGTCACCTAAGTGTGAGAAAGCTTTTGAAACCTTGAATAAGTTGTTGACTACTGCACCAGTCTTAGCCCAACCCGATATTGAAAAGCCGTTTGATGTGTACTGCGATGCATCTGGCACTAGTCTTGGTTGTGTCCTAATGCAAGAGGGTTGAATTATTGCTTATGCTTCGTGACAGCTCAAGCGTCACGAAGAGAATTATCCCACCCATGACTTGGAGTTGGCAGCTGTAGTACATGCCTTTAAAATATGGCGTCATTATTTGCTAGGTAGTACTTGTAATGTCTACACTGAACACAAGAGCTTGAAGTACATCTTTACTCAAGAAGAGTTGAACATGAGACAAAGAAGATGGCTCGAGTTGATAAAGGATTATGATATTGAAGTACACTACCATCCGGGTAAAGCTAATGTGGTCGCTGATGCACTCAGTCGGAAGGTTCATTGCAATTGTCTAACAGTGAAGCCCCGAGATCTTTCCCTGTGTTTTGAGCTGGAAAAGTTAGACATAGAAATAGTTCCACAGGGCAGTCTAACCAACATCAGCATTAAAACACCCATCCGAGAAGAGGTTATTGCTGCTCAAAGGGGAAACAACGGAATCAAGCACATCAAGGAGAAAGTTCGAGCCGGCAAGACAGATTGCTTCAGGATCGATGATGAAGGTGTCGTGTGGTTCAAGGACCGTCTGGTGTTGGTATAAATTAACTGCACTCTATTGAAGATTATTATTATCAAGGTATAAATTCATAGACTCTTGTGGTTTTATAATTTTATGATAGCGTGAGGTGTTTTCATAATGATCAAAAAGTTCATCCTCAAATTCAAGCATAAAATCAGAAATTAGAGTTATCCCCTTCTCATTAGATAGTTCAGGTAAAGGTTGAGATGAATTAGACAAAAGTTTAGAATCAAATGACAAAAATTCATCTTCTATCAACTTTTCTTTTTCTTTAGGAAGATCAATTAATTAAGATATTAGTAAGAATAGTTTTAGCATGTGAAGCAGTAATATACATAAATGCTCCTCTTGCGGCGAAATTAAGGTATTCTTTATTTTTATCATCAAGGCCTAAAAAGAAATGTTGCAAAAGCATAGGTTCTAGCAAAGTAAGATTAGGTCCAGAATTTATAAATCCATCAAAGCGTTCCCAAACCTTGCCTAATGATTCGTTATCTAATTGTTTAAATCCAATAATTTCAAAACGAAGTTTAGCGACCTTTTCGATAGGGAAAAATTTAATACAAAAATTAGCACGCAATACTTCCCAATCTCCTTGGCTACTCCCAACATGGCGATTATACCATTTCTTTGCTTTTCCCGTTAATGAAAATGGAAAGAGTTTCCATCTTAAAGTTTCATCTGCCATGCCCTTAATGTTCAAACATGAACATGTCTGCTCAAAATCAGCTAAATGGGAATAGGAGGTTTCGCTAGAACTACCAGAAAAAATGTGATGCTGAACTAACTTAATTAATTCTAGGCGTAACTCATAGCCAGATAATGTGATAGGTAAAGATGATTCTTTTGGCTGGAGATACGATCTCGATGGTGCTATATATTGATATAAAAGTTGGGACATGGGTTCCATACTTTAAAAGGTAAAAGATAAAAGATAAAAGTATAATACAAGATTAAGATAGACTAAGCCAAAATCAGTAAACCGTTCCCCGGCAACGGCGCCAGAAATGCTTGTTGGTATAAATTAACTGCACTCTATTAAAAATTATTATTATCAAGGTATCCGCAAGCGCACAGATAAAACAACCGATGTAGCACTTCACCAGACAATCCTGGTTTTAATATCGAACCCAAAGGAACAGTAGGTGATACTGACTAAGTCTATTGGCTCTTAACCCGATAACACAATCAATCCAGAGAATATCAAGAATGAGGAGATAACAAATGATTATTTAGATCCGACAACCGGTAAACTTTGAATAATATCGTTCTAATCGGGCAGTGAAATGAATAAGAGGCAAAATCAGAGTTTCCTCCTACCAGACACTTATACACCTATCGATCCTATCAACGGGAAGTGGACTACAGAGGACTCAACGCAGCTGTCACCTACGCGATCTACCACTATCCGGCCAATCAGGGGACATTCACAAGTAATTATAGCCCAGACACCACGTCTACACTACAAACTACTACTTCAACCAAGGAGCTACCAAGATCAAAGCACTCAAATAGAGTTGTAAACTTAAGAACGAATAAGAACAAATGCTTACTTTAATCAGGATGTTGAATACAAAAGTACCTCAGAACGTAACTCCGAGCGAGGGAGCTGAATCTAGACGAACAAAGCTATGAAAAAGCTCCGACAGGCCGAGACTCCTCCGAACCTCTACTCATCTACTCTATCTCTCTAATCTCTCTCTTGATTGCTAGCCTAGATCTAGTGGATATCTATCTAATGCTTCAGGGTCTTCATCTCTTGATCTGGCTCTCCTCCAGGGGGGTCTGCCCCTTTATTTATAGCCCGGTGGGATTCACGTATGCCGTAGGATCAAACCGACTTGAAACAAGGGCTCAAATGACTTCTAATAAGCGGTGGTAGAAGACTCCAGAAGGCGACGCGGGGGAAACCCTAGGGGGCACCGGCCGGCCCCACCCTGTGGGGTTTTGGGCTCCGGTGCTTCGGGTGTGTTCCAGATGCTTCTAGTGTTCTCGTGATGATGTTTTCCTTGGCAGTTAAGTTTCATGGTAATTATGCTCTTTAATCCTTCTTTTATGCTTTTCTGGAAAATCCCCTGGGAAATAGACAATTCACCAAAACTCGTGGAATCTGTCAGTAATAACCCTATTCTACTAGATATTCATGTTTAATGCAGGGATAATTGATAATAAAATTTGGATGATAACAAGTGTCAACATCTGGTAGTTCCAAAGGTACTTGAGTTGCGTCAAAAGATCCTCGATGAAGCACATTTAACAAGATTCTCTATCCATCCAGAAAGCAACAAGATGTATCAGGATTTAAAACAAAAGTTCTGGTGGACTAAGATGAAAATAGAAATTGCTCGGTATGTTGCCCGGTGTGATACATGTTAAAAGGTGAAAGCTGTGCATATGAAGCCTGGGGGAAAGCTGCAACCATTACCTGTTCCTGTGTGGAAATGGGAGCACATCAGCATGGATTTTATCGTGGGTTTACCCAGGACAACTAGAGGCTTTGATTTAATCTGGGTTATTGTGGACCGTCTCACGAAGCAAGCTTATTTCCTACCAGTCAAGAAGGATTACAGGGCACCGACGTACGCAAAGCTGTATATAGAAAACCTGATGAAGCTCCATGGAGTGCCGAAGACCATTGTCTCCAATCGAGGTACCCAGTTTGTCTGCATTTTTTGGAAGGCATTTCTCAAGTCATTGGGGACGAAACTTTTGCATAGCACAGCATAACATCCGCAAACTGACGGACAAACTGAAAGAGCCAACCAAGTACTTGAGGACATGTTGAGGGCTTGTGCACTCAATTACACCAACACGTGGGACGAGTGTTTGGCTTTGGCAAAGTTCTCATACAACAACAGCTATCAAGAGAGCATCAAGATGGCTCCGTTTGAAGCAGTCTACGGTCGTAGGTGTCGTACTCCGTTGAATTGGTCTGAACCAGGAGAAAGATGGTTTTATGGAGTTAACTTGGTCAATGAAGCCAAAGAAAAGGTTCGATTGATACAGGAGAACTTGAAGGTGGCACAGTCACGTCAGAAAAATTATGCCGATCAAAGGCGCCGACCGTCAGCATTCAAGACTGGAGATTATGTTTACCTGAAGGCTTCGCTAATGAAAGGAGTCAACCGATTCGGAGTCAAAGGCAAGTTGGCCCCACGATATATTGGATCATTTCTGATTATAGAACATGTGGGAAAAGTAGCTTACAAACTGCAATTGTCGCTGCAATTGTCGGAGCACCTCTCCGAAGTGCACAATGTGTTTCACGTGTCACAATTGAAGAAATGTCTGCGAGTGCCTGACCAAGTCATTGATGTCGAAGGAGTGGAACTCAAACCGGATTTGACTTGCTCCGAGTATCCGATTCGAGTCTTGGATCGAAAGGACCGCGTTACCCAAGAACTACAACCAGGTGGTACAAAATCCAATGGAGCCAGCATTCCAAAGATGAAGCCACTTGAGAATCAGAAGACTATCTCGCAGAAAATTTCCTCGATTTTTTTGCTACCCTGTAGATGTAAAGTTCCTAGTTATGTACTGTGTAAACTCTCCTACTCGTTTAATGATCAAGGTTGAATTAGGTTTAATTGACACATTTTATTTTCCATTACTTTATCTTAAGTCTTAGTCATATATCAAATCCCGGGACGGGATTTCTTTTAGGGGGAAAGGCTGTAATACCTCTAGTATTACCACAAATTAAAACTGACATGTCATCATATTTAATTTAGTTTCCCACATTTGATTGTACTTAGGGCCTCTAGAGTGGTTTGTTTGTGATTGAGAATGATTGTGCAATTAAACTGATAATTTAGAATCAAAAATAAAATCAAGAGGGAAATTCAAATTAAGCCCTAAATAGGCCTAAATAGCTAATTCAAAAACTATAAAGAATCTGATGAAAGCCTTAATAAAGGTTGTAGATCTTTTAAAATGGGACAACTTTTATTTTGGGTGCTTTTGAAGTTCTTAAATAAAAATTTGAATTAAACCCTAATTACTAGTTTGAAATTTAAATTTGAAACATCATTTTAAAAGCTAAAAGGAATCTAACCAAACTTCCTTAATAAGAGTTGTAGATCTCAGCAAATAGAACAACTTTTATTTTACAGAAATTCAAGTTGTTGAGACATTTTTGGAGAATTTCATCGAATTGCAAATTAAATTCAAACTTGACTTTTACCCCTTTTCAATAAATTCAAATCTGGGCCGAATTTGGACTTGGTACAAAAAGAAAAAATGTTCTTCATAAAATTTAGCGCAACTTTTGTTTTTGGAGCCTCACTTGAATGTGCTCAGAGTAGGGTCTAATTTGGAGATGTAGAGTTTGACCTCTTGCCTGCTACAGTACACGGGCCCCTACCCGGCCGTGAACGTGTGCGCGCGCGTGCGCCGGCGCCGTCCGGCTGGGCAGGGCGCTGCCGCCGTCGGGGCATGGACGCACGGGGGCCCTAGACACGTGGTCATCCTTATCCCCTCCTTCTCAGTGGTTAAAAGTCGACGAGCGCCCAGTTTCTTTCTCCTTCCTCCCGTTCACCGTCGAGCTCGCCGTGGCGTTTTGGCTAAAATTCACCCTCATCGTTCCACCTCCACCAAATTCGTTGCACCCATAAGTTCCCCACCTCCAAGCGCACTGCCTCGACCCAACCGTGTCACCTCTAGCCTTGTGAGTGCTCCAGAACGAGCTTCGTCTACCTCTGTTTCCAACGGAGCGCCGCCGTGGGTCGGTTCGACGTGCTTAGCTCGCTCCGGTGAGCTTTCGTCCGTCTTGGCTTATGTTCTGTGCTCTGACTACCTCCTAAATGCTCATGCTCATGGTGGTTGCTCGGTTGGCATTCTAGGTTTGCGGGAACGGGACGGTTGTCACCGGTGAAACGCGGCCACGGACGTCGTCATCGTCAAACACCCACCTCTGCCCCGCCTCTGTCCTCTCCAGATGTCATCCTACCATCTTGGTGAGCCACCGATCCTTTCCAAACCTTTCTATTTGTCTAAACCGTGTTCTTGCGGGCGGGACGAATGGACCGCACCGCCACGTTCGCCATGGACGGGCTCATGCTCGTCGAAGACGAATCTCTCGTAGGCTCTGTGCTCCAGGGTGTTCTTTAGGCATAGGGGTCCATAGTTGTGCGTCCGGTCGTGTGGTGTGGGTCGGCGTCGACGAGTCTCGCCACCGGCCGGCGCGAGGGAGCGCGGGAGTTTTTCCCCAGCGAGAGGAAGAAGAAGGGGCTGACAGGCGGGGCCGGCCTGTCAGCGCCCGGGAGCTGAGGGGTGAGGGCGCGGGCGCGAATGTGGGCCGCGCTAGGCCGCTATGGGTGAACTAGGCCATCTCGGACCGGTTGCCATTTTCATTTTTCCGAACGATTTAAAATGACTTTTCCATTTTAAATATGGTGAATAGTACTGCTGTTTCATCTTTTTGGTAGAATAAATGTACTGTACCTAAAATGATGAAAATAATTGTGGATGCTCTCTGTAATATTTAATATTTAATAAAAATATTAAATGAATATTTTGGATATTTTCTTTTGGGTATAAAAATCAGTAGATTAATTACTAAATGCGACTTTGAGTTATTTTAACTAATTCCCTGTAACTCCAAAAATCATGAAATTTATTTTGTTACTGTTTTAGGGCAATAGCAATCTGTTGGTGAAGTTTGGCATCAAAGGAAAATAGTTTGAATATTTATTAATTAAAGGCTTGATTAATTGATTAATAAAAAGAGATAGAAAACATAAATGACTTCGGGTTTGTGTGACTTTTGGATTGATTGTGTTTCTAGGTCGAACACCTTATGGCCTAGGGTAGCTTGGGGTAAGTTCCTTTAAATAGTATGCTAGGCATTTGTAATTGTAGTTGTTTAAATTATTATGTCCTGTATTTTCATATCGTTGCATCGCATTAAAGCATTCATCATTGCATGCGTGTAGTGACCGAGAATCAAGAGGTGAAAACTGAAGTGACTACTGAGGAGGTTGTTCCTGTGGTGGTTCAGGGTTTCGACATTTGTGGCACAAATCCTGATCCTACTCTTTTTGCGATCCAAGGTAAGCACCGGTGCATTTGCCCCTCCTTGTATTTATCAATGTTTTATCACTTGAGTTAATCTATTGCTTTAGGTTAATAGGAGCTGATTGATAACGTACTGATGCATTACCTTTCCGTGACCACTTATTATACCCTGAGAACCTGAATTATTTAAAGTATTGAAAAATACCTAGTCATGCTTAATTGTTAGCTTTGCAAAAATGTTATTTTCAACTATGATGATATGCAAAGAATGAATCATTAAAAGGGAATGGTATTGTCTTCGTCGTTGGCAGTGTACTTGGCTAGTCCATTGTCATCAACGGGGACGGGTTTTCTGGGTGGTGCTCATATGTTTGGGTTAGAGTCCCAACTTATCGTCGCCAGCGGAAAAGGGATGTGAAAACCGGGTGGTCACCAGTGTACTTGGGTTAGAGTCCCAATGCATGGTTTCCAACGGAAAAGTTTTAGGGACCGTTCGTTGTCGGCCTGCTGTGATCGAGACTTTGCAACTAGCTACATACTCCGGGAAGGCCTATCTCCGGTGGCTCTATTGCTTGAACCGACAACCACGCACTAGGAGTGGAGAGATGGCAAGAGTAGCGTGTACCCTCGTGGCCGGCGTGCCTGGAGACGAAAGGAGTACTGTGCTCTCGGGTGGCGCAGGTCCGGTTCAGGGATAGAAAAGCCATGGTAGACGGGGTTGGTATATGCAAGCTTAGGTGCTACATATGCAGTGTGGTTAGGGATCCCCAGCTAGGTACTTAATCGATTCGAATCATCGTTGCTCCTCGGTTATGGAGACTTGATCCTAACACCTACATCAAAAAGTGGTTCAGGAATAGAATGTTTTTGAGAATGAATAAGTAATTGAAATTGAAGGATATTGTGAAATAATTGAGAACTATTGATGTTGATTATAATAATATTGAGTAAAATACTGAAACCAGGATTAGTAATACTTTTCCCAAAATACTTTGACTCTTACTAAAGCCCTACCTTGACTCCCCTCAGCCTGTTTTCCCGAGTCTCATTTCTTTTTCTTAGTCGGGTAAGTCTTGCGGAGTACCCCAGTACTCAGGGTTTGTTAACCCCTGTTGCAGGAAGTCAGCAACCGGAGGTCTGTCTCGCCCCCTGCTGTGTGACCATCGTTCAGGAAGGTAGCGAGGAAGAGTGAAGTTGAACCCGTGGGCAGGGTTTGTGTTATCACCTATCTTAGTACGTTGTATTGTTGTTCTACTGCTACTGCTGCTACCTTTAATTATGGTTTGTAATAACTGCACTTGAATTCTATTTGGACAACCGGTTTGTAATCTAAGTACTATTTAATCTGCCGCACTTTTACTCTGATGTATTTTATTATGAAATGTTGTAATTCTGTAATGGCCACGCAATGGGATCCTGACGGAGAAACGAGTGCTGTTGTAACCCGGCAGGGCCTTCTAGATCATTTGGGGCACGGGCCTGGCTGTCAGAGGTCATTAGTGACAATGACAGGTGCCTGTGGGCCATATGATTTAGGTGGTTCTATTACAACATCGACGATCAAGAAAATCAATACAACTAGATGTAGGATCCTGTACTAGGAAAAGACATTCACTAATTTCTATAAATGTGCTATAATTGATAACATTATGTTAGGATATCAATTTAACTTATCACCTTTCATAGGTTGCAATTTACTAAACCGTGTGATAATCATATGGAGATGATGGCATCATTGAATTGTACAATGTTTTGAATAGTGTCTATTTGTTGGTGATGTCAACAAATGAGCATGAGTTTATTTTATCTTAAAATTTTACATATGTCAAAATCATCATTATGTTCTTTCGTTTACACAATGTTCTAGCATTTTTACCACAGTTCGGCTGGGACAGAACTGGCTGGTTGCCAGGCCTTCGCGACATGGATGAAACGGGCCAGGACTGAAACTGGGCCTCCAAAAAAACTGTAGAACTTGTTTTTTTTGAGAAATTGGATGAAAAGGCCGGGCTGAAAGCAGGCCTTCGAACAAAAAGGGAAAAAGGCCGGGACTGACACCGGGCCTTCAAAGAAAAAAAAATGGATGAAAAGGCCGGGCTGAAATTGGGGCTTCGATCCCCGTACCTCTCGCATGCTGTCGGGTACCAAAGTTAGGGGTACCCAACTTCGATGCAAAAACGCTCATTCCCAACATGGCCTGGCCCAAGTAAGGCCAGTGGAAGCCCACGAAGGCCGCGCCTGAAACCCACGAAGGCCGCGTCTACAGAGGCCCAAGACATCATTCCTCTAATGACAGCCAACCCTCGGGAGGACGGCACCCTCGGCGCCCAAACCTCCGATCCGCCCGAGCGCCTGAGCCTCCCCGGGAGAGCTCGGGAGAACGGCACCCTCGGCGCCCAAATCTCCGATTCGCCCGAGCCTCCCCGGAAGAGCTCGGGAGAGCGGCACCCTCGGCACCCAAACCTCCGATTCGCCCGAGCGCCCGAGCCTCCCCGGGAGAGCTCGGGAGAATGGCACCCTCGGCGCCCAAATCTCCGATTCGCCCGAGCGCCCGAACGCCCGAGCCTCCCCGGGAGAGCTCGGGAGAGCGGCACCCTCGGCGCCCAAATCTCCGATTCGCCCGAGCGCCCGAACGCCCGAGCCTCCCCGGGAGAGCTCGGGAGAGCGGCACCCTCGGCGCCCAAATCTCCGATTCGCCCGAGCGCCCGAGCCTCCCCGAGAGAGCTCGGGAGAGCGGCACCCTCGGCGTCCAAATCTCCGATTCGCCCGAGCGCCCAAGCCTCCCCGGGAGAGCTCGGGAGAGCGGCACCCTCGGCGCCCAAATCTCCGATTCGCCCGAGCGCCCGAGCCTCCCCGGAAGAGCTCGCGAGAGCGGCACCCTCGGCGCCCAAATCTCCGATTCGCCCGAGCCTCCCCGGAAGAGCTCGGGAGAGCGGCACCTTCAACGCCCAAATCTCCGATTCGCCCGAGCGCCCGAGCCTCCCCGGGAGAGCTCGGGAGAGCGGCACCCTCGGCGCCCAAATCTTCGATTCGCCAGAGCCTCCCCGGGAGAGCTCAGGAGAGCGGCACCCTCGGCGCCCAAATCTCCGATTCGCCCGAGCCTCCCTGGGAGAGCTCGGGAGAGCGGCACCCTCGGCGCCCCAAATCTCCGATTCGCCCGAGCTTCCCTATCCCCCTCGAGCGCAATCTCGCAAAGACATCCAAGGCACAGGTGATGTCAACGGAGCAATCTTGGACCACAAGAGATCTCTCTGACCACTTTACAAGCACTGTCCCGTCAGGCGAGACTCTCGACGTGACTGTGCTTCGCACGCTCCTGACGGCCATACCACCTGTCAGGATTTCCCTGGCAGCGGATTTGATAGGCCCACTACGGCCGTCCTCCACGGTATGGTCTACGGTGCGCCGCCCCGTTTTCCGACAGGATCTATCAACTCCGACTGTGACAGTCCAAGCGCCTGACGACGGGCTACGCAAGAACAGGAAAGGCGCCTACTGCGCTGTCCACTCGAAAGGACGAGCACGCCTTCCATCCGGGCCCGCTAACCCTCGGGAGGTGCTGTTCAAAGGCCAGAAATATGACCAGGGGAGATATCCCCCACTCCATCCCATCACGCCTTCAGAGTCCCGAGCCTCGGGAGACAACGCCCTAAGGTGACTCACCCTCTTGTCACATCGTACGAAAGGATAGCCGGTAGGTGTGACCCTATGGCACGTCGTAATCCAACGACTGCCGCCGCCTTGGAACTCACTAAGGTCGTGCGAACCACGACGGCCATATCCTGGAGACCCAGAGAGAAGACCGTAGCTGACGACATGACGTAGTCAGACGACTGTTCCCACCTTGGAACTCACCAAGATCGTGTGAACTAAGACAGCCATACCCCGGAGACGTGGAGAAAAGGCAGTAGCTAGTCAAACGGGGAACATCAACTCCTCACTGTAAAATACGTAGCTGCCCTTGCCTCTCCCTTGCGACTATAAAAGGGAGAGCAGAGGCCAGCTTTAGGAGCACGGAGAAGTTCTAAGTTCTCACCCACACATACATACCCATAGCAAACGACTTGTAAACACTTAGACACACACAAGAGACCTGAGAGCAGTTCCCTCTCTCGCCTAGCTTGTAACCCCCTACTACAAGCACCCCGGTGTAAGGCAACACGACTCTCCTCTCCACTGGACGTAGAGCTTGCTTGGCCTGAACCAGTATAATCGCTGTGTTCCTCCTTGCACACCATCCGTAGCCTCAACCGCAAAACACATATTTACTAGCCGGTGTTAGCCCCGCCAAAACTAGCACCGACAGTTGGCGCGCCAGGTAGGGGCCTTTTGCGTGTTGATCCCGGTTGCAGATGGCAGCCAACGTCCCTGTGCTTCCTGCTGGCGCGGTGCTCCGGTTCGGGAACCTCAAGTTCGCGGCCACTGTCCTCGGCCTCGAGATGAACCTCCGCCCAACCTGAGCCCCGAGCCATCATCATCCTGACCCCGGCCCAGCAGGTGGCTGGGAAAGGGACCCCGGCGACACCTCCACCCGTTTCAGGGAAACAGAGGGAACGCCACACGCCGCTCCCGCCGAACTAGGCGGGGGAAGCGCATCCGCGTCAACCCGACCAATCCGGTGCCCCCCGCGCGGGACACTGCCTCTACGATCATCACCAGCGCAACGCTGGTAGCTCGAGCAGCTAAGTCACAGTTACCCTTAAGTTTCCAGGCTTTGTTCATATTTGTGGTCTCGGAATCGATAAATAAGCGTTCTTTAATTATCACGAATTTTGAGATTTAAACTGAAACCTCCCTTACGTCCGAACCTCTCCAGCACTCTTGAAAAAATCCGTGAAACCCGAACAGGCAAGAGAACACCCTTAGGGCATGGCCGGCCAAGCCACGAGACCGCCTACGCCTCCGGGCTACGGCACCTCCACTCACCACCCATCGTCCGACGGGTGACTTACGCTTCGAGGCAATTTGATGGAATTTTTCAAGTACGGGACGAGGGGTGGACGCTTGGGGACTGACGATCTAATTTTCTCTGCGCCTTTTCGATCGCTTTTTCGAAAATTCCGCGCCGAACTCCTTTCTGCACTCTAGCAAAACCTACGAGATCCAAAGAAGTAAAAGGACACTCTTAGGGCAGGGCTGGCCGAGCCGTGAGATCGCCTACGCCTCCGGGCTACGGCACCTCCACTCACCACCCTCCGCCCGAGGGTCAACTTGCGCTCCAGAAAGATTTCGTGAATTTTGCCTAAGTGCGAGAAGAGAGACGGGCGTTTGGGAAATTTAGTAAAAAACGATCTCACTCGAGCCTTCTCTGAGATACCTAGCTGTGTGCGCGACAAAGTGGGAACCCCTCGGGTCGGACTGGCACAGCTCTGGCTCTGTCTACACCACCGAGGCTACGGCATCCCTAAAAATGCTAAGTCCTCAACTTTCATCACAAAGTCTAATATTTACAAGGGCACTATGGCCCGCTTTTTCTTCACGGCAGGTTCAGAGGAGGGAGCTCGACCTCGGCTTGGAAGAGACCCGCCATCACCGCGCACGCAAACCGCCTCGACTGAGCCGAACCGTCGCGTCCGTCAGGCTTCGCGCCTCAAAAGGTTCAGAGGAGGGAGCTCGACCTCGGCTTGGAAGAGACCCGCCATCACCGCGCACGCAAACCGCCTCGACTGAGCCGAACCGTCGCGTCCGTCAGGCTTCGCGCCTCAAAACGTGAGCCGAATCATTACAACCGCGCGCCTCGATTCCACCTACATTTTCTCAACAAAGAAACCCCGGGCTCGGCCGCCCGTTACGTTCCCAGGGGATCGAAGACTGGCCCTCCGAAGCTCGAACAGTCGCCCCAGGGAAATCGAGTTAGGGACAGCTAGTGGATGGGTCACGAAAACGGGCAGTATCCCGACGCCCGGAACGTCACAAGGGACATCCCATGTTGTGTCCAAGTCCCAGTAGCGAGTCGGTTACGTGGAATCCCTCCGTGGGAGGCATCATGTCCTCGGGACCCATTGAAGGGACCCGACATCCACTAACCGACCCTCGGGAAATAATTGGAGTGTGCTCATGCCACTAGCCGACCCTTAACGAATAGGGCACGGACCTCCACTTGGACCAACCCGTTTGTAGGTCACCGGAAATGCCGACTCGTGCCCCAGCGGGGAAGTCGAGCAGGACCAAACCTTCCTCTTCTCGAAAAAAGAGCGTGAAGGTCGAATTAAAAAAGACAGGGAAGAACCCGATCGATCTCCGATACGAAAACGGAGGCTCGAAAACTTGCCCTGCACCTTGGAAAGACCACCGAACGATCTCCCAACACGGTGGGAGGCAACTCGGGGGCTCCGCTTCCAAGGAAACAACCCACCTAAATAAATCGAAAAACACCCGAGGACTAACGAACACGATTCTAAGCATTTGAAGGGATATATCATCCCTCCAAAGCCTCGGGGGCTACACCCGGCGGGTGCGCTCGCGTGCACCCCCCGGAAAAAATAACCCACACTTTATCTTTTTTGACAGGAAGAACCAGCGTAAACCTGTGGAGGAGTGCCTTCACTCCGCCACAGGCTCGGGGGCTACTGTCGGGTACCAAAGTTAGGGGTACCCAACTTCGATGCAAAAACGCTCATTCCCAACATGGCCTGGCCCAAGTAAGACCAGTGGAAGCCCACGAAGGCCGCGCCTGAAACCCACGAAGGCCGCGTCTACAGAGGCCCACGACATCATTCCTCTAATGACAGCCAACCCTCGGGAGGGCGGCACCCTCGGCGCCCAAACCTCCGATTCGCCCGAGCGCCCGAGCCTCCCCGGGAGAGCTTGGGAGAACGGCACCCTTGGCGCCCAAATCTCCGATTCGCCCGAGCCTCCCCGGGAGAGCTTGGGAGAGCGGCACCCTCGGCGCCCAAACCTCCGATTCGCCCGAGCGCCCGAGCCTCCCCGGGAGAGCTCGGGAGAACGGCACCCTCGGCGCCCAAATCTCCGATTCGCCCGAGCGCCCGAGCGCCCGAGCCTCCCCGGGAGAGCTCGGGAGAGCGGCACCCTCGGCGCCCAAATCTCCGATTCGCCCGAGCGCTCGAGCCTCCCCGGGAGAGCTTGGGAGAGCGGCACCCTCGGCGCCCAAATCTCCGATTCGCCCGAGCCTCCCCGGGAGAGCTCGGGAGAGCGGCACCCTCGGCGCCCGAATCTCCGATTCGCCCGAGCCTCCCTGGGAGAGCTCGGGAGAGCGGCACCCTCGGCGCCCCAAATCTCCGATTCGCCCGAGCTTCCCTATCCCCCTCGAGCGCAATCTCGCAAAGACATCCAAGGCACAGGTGATGTCAGCGGAGCAATCTTGGACCACAAGAGATCTCTCTGACCACTTTACAAGCACTGTCCCGTCAGGCGAGACTCTCGACGAGACTGTGCTTCACACGCTCCTGACGGCCTTACCACCAGTCAGGATTTTCCTGGCAGCGGATTTGATAGGCCCACTACGGCCGTCCTCCACGGTATGGTCTACGGTGCGCCGCCCCGTTTTCCGCCGGGATCGATCAACTCCGACTGTGACAGTCCAAGCGCCTGACGACGGGCTACGCAAGAACAGGAAAGGCGCCTACTGCGCTGTCCACTCGAAAGGACGAGCACGCCTTCCATCCGGGCCCGCTAACCCTCGGGAGGTGCTGTTCAAAGGCTAGAAATACGACCAGGGGAGATATCCCCCGCTCCATCCCATCACGCCTTCAGAGTCCCGAGCCTCGGGAGACAACGCCCTAAGGTGACTCACCCTCTTGTCACATCGTACGAAAGGATAGCCGGTAGGTGTGACCCTATGGCACGTCGTAATCCAACGACTGCCGCCGCCTTGGAACTCACCAAGGTCGTGCGTACCACGACGGCCATATCCTGGAGACCCAGAGAGAAGACCGTAGCTGACGACATGACGTAGTCAGACGAATGTTCCCACCTTGGAACTCACCAAGATCGTGCGAACCAAGACAGCCATACCCCGGAGACGTGGAGAAAAGGCAGTAGCTAGTCAAACGGGGAACAACAGCTCCTCACTGTAAAATACGTAGCTACCCTTGCCTCTCCCTTGCGACTATAAAAGGGAGAGCAGAGGCCAGCTTTAGGAGGACGGAGAAGTTCTAAGTTCTCACCCACATATACATACCCATAGCAAACGACTTATAAACACTTAGACACACACAAGAGACCTGGGAGCACTTCCCTCTCTCGCCTAGCTTGTAACCCCCTACTACAAGCACCCCGGTGCAAGGCAACACGACTCTCCTCTCCACTGGACGTAGGTCTTGTTTGGCCTGAACCAGTATAATCCCTGTGTTCCTCCTTGCACACCATCCGTAGCCTCAACCGCAAAATACATATTTATTAGCCGGTGTTAGCCCCGCCAAAACTAGCACCGACACATGCTAAACGAGCGCTCTACCATCTGAGCTACATCCCCTTGGTGCCCTCTGTTGCATACATTTTCTTTTTTCTTTACTAGTCCGTACAATAGAATGGGTTGATTCCTCACAACCTCAACTCAAGCTAAAGATTAGTACAAATATGAGTAATTGACTCATGATGCATCACTGCTTCTAGAATTGGTTGATTCCCCAAACTAACACATTCTATAAATTTTTATTTTGTTGTATTGTGGGGACATATAGATTTGTACCAAGTGAGCTGAGGCGTATACCCAAGCAAAAATCTGCCCATTGGGTTGGGGCGTACCTTCAGCAAATTGCATCAAATTTCGTGCAGTGAATTTTTCAACCCAAACGATCTCAAAATCACAATCAGGGACAACTAACCGTGAAAGAACACGCATTATCCATTTTCTTCACAAGACAAAGATGAAGAGCCAATTTAGCATGACTTCGTCTCCTCTTGACAGAGATTTGACTCTGACTACTCTTGTGGAGAAGCTTCTTCTGTAGAGGTGAAACTATTTAAAACGTTTATCAAAAAATGACTTCAATAGTAATTTGTTATAATTTATGCTAAATTTATGATGAGGAGATGGGGACCTGTCTGTCCAATAGAAAACGGCTTGCTGAAGCCATTTTTTGAATGTCAATTTAACATAACTTCGATCGGAGCTGGAGCCATAGCTGCTCTTGAAGCCTTGCCAAATAAGCTGAAAACCCCCCGTTAACCTAAAGAGGCCACCGCATAAATGAGCATAAGCCAAATGCAATCACGGCTCAAAATACACCTAACCGAAACAAATCCAATGGAAATGGTAGGCAACCGACCAAAAAAGAACCGATTAATGACCCCCACAAATGCCGCACTACTTGCCAGTTGCCACTTGTAATTTGCCAGGTCAAGACGGACCTGTCGCTCTACGGCGGGCCGTTCAACTCGATTTAGGGCCCGTTTGGTTCCCTAGGACTAAACTAAAGTGGACTAAAATGTTTTAGTCACCTTTTACTTGATGGACTAGTAGAACTAAAGTGTTTTAGTCCTCATTTTAGTCCATGTGTTTGGCTTTTTAGTCCCTAAAGTGACTAAACTTTAGTCCACTTTAGTTTAGGAGGTAGGAACCATTCGCGTTGTACATGTCCTTGCACCTTGATGACGCCAGGTATCGCCGTATCGGTGCAGGTGAACAAAGCCTAGCCGTGCGTGCGTTTTTTCCCACTCATTAGGGCACCCGCAATGGGGAGTAGTAAGGAGGGTAAGAATCATTTAATGCACCACTACTACCGGTTGGATACATTGTGCGCTCTGGTAGTAGTAAATATCGGATAGTAGTGCTACTTCCGGTAGCAAGCAAATAAAGAACAATATGTGTACAGTGTTTCTGGTCACATGGAATAAAAAATTGAAAAGCAGTTGCTCTGTTCCCGGCCGTTGTATTCTAGCCGTTGCTCTTTCAGTAGCTGGTACTGCTTCATCTACATTTTCTTGCCGTTGCTCTTTCGGTAGCCGGTACTGCTTCATGTACATTTTCTTGCCGTTGCTTCTCCTTCTTCGTCTACGGTTTCCTACCGTTGTTGGTGCTGCTTCATCTACAAAATAGAGGCAAACTCAGGACATATCACCACACCACCAACTTTGGCATACGAGATGGATCTAGCCAATAGAAGTTTCATGAACATTTTCAACCAAGGCTCCCCAAGTCAACATTCTAGGAGTAGTAGACAAGACTCCCCTTCTACTCAAATTCCCTCGGCATTCCCCCAAGCACAACCTCCCCATTCCTCTAAATCCCTATCGCCTAATTTCCACAACTTCCACCCATTAGGGCTTCCTGCCAACTATCAAGTATATGGCAATTCTCCTCCAGGCTTTCATGGTTTCCAGCAGCAAGGAAATTGGCTACAATCTACACCAATCAGCTTCCAAGCTTTTCGTCCTCAAGGTTTTGAGCAGCAGCAAGAAAGTTGGGGGTACTCACCAAATCAAGCTGTTGGATGTGCTTCTTCTCATGGATCTGAATCAGCCTCCCCGTGCCCTGCAACACATGAAGAGAAGAACTTTGTTAGTGTTGAAGATTCAAGCGGAGGTGAAGAGGAAAAGAGGATGGAAGAGGTTGGGGGAAGACAAGAGGGAGGAAGGCGAGGTATAAGGCTCACTGGACAGAAGATGAGAACATAAGGCTCCTTAGTGCTTGGGTCCGCCACTCAGTGGATCCCATAGATGGAAATGACAAGAAATCAGAACACTATTGGAAAGCTGTAGCTGCAGAGTTTAACAGCAATACACCAAGCAATGACCGCAAAAGGACAGTTGTGCAATGCAAGACACATTGGCAAGGTGTTAAGAAGGACGTAACAAAATTCTATGGAGTCTATTCTCGAGTGACAAGAACTTGGAGGAGTGGAGAGTCTGATGATATGATCTTACAGAGGGCTCATGCATGGTATAAATCCGAAAACCAGGAGAAACCATTCACGTTAGAATATATGTGGAAAAAACTAAACAAACTACCAAAATGGCAAAGACTCGTTGAGGAGGACAACAATAACAAGAGGACTAAGATTTCAGAATCAGGTGCATACACATCATCATCCAACCAAGACACTGAAGAAGAAAGTAGATGCCAAGAGAAGCGTCCCGAGGGACAGAAGAAAGCCAAAGCCAAGCTAAAAGGGAAAGGAAAAAAATTGTCAACATCTCCTTTGGGTGATCAGCCTTCTCAAGACTTTGTTCTCTTTAACGAAGCTATTAAAGTGAAAGCAGCAGCAATGGAGAAATGGACAGAAGCAAAGCAAGAACAAGTGAGAAGAGATCTGTATCAGACATATGCAAAGTTGCTGGACAAGGACACTTCAAATTTTATTGAAAAACAGCTAAAGAGGCATGAAGATGTTCTGAAGAAGTTAGCTAAAGAAATTGCTGAAGCATAAATAATCACAGAGTGCCATATGTACCCCTAGGCCCTAGTGTTTAGAGCATTGGTATTAGGTGTAATATTTAGACTAGTGATAAGATTGTAGGGCTAAGTTTGTAACATTTAGTATTGTCATAAGCTTGTATTCCTATTCTGTAGCAATGGTTGATTTGTACTCATATCCATCTTCCTGGTACCTTGACACTAACTGTTGGCATGAAAACTAGCTGTTGGCATGTTGAAAACTAGCCGTTGGCATATTGACAAAAAGTAGGGCAGTTGGGAACTAGCTGTTGGAATACAGACAAAAACAGGACAGCAGCATTGCTTTCCTACAAGGATAGGCTACCTATAAATACAAGCAGTGGTTCAACAAGGCAACAACACACACTACCTTCAGCTTCCACACAACAAAGCTTCCTACTACCAACTAAAGGATGTCTACTAACTCACAAGATCACTCTAGCAATTCTGATGAGTCCGTGAATAGTGAGAAGATTGAAGAGATGATGTGGGAAGAATTTAATGATCCCATTGAGGCACAAGTTAAAGCCCAACTAGAAGAGAAGCTGCTGGCTCGCCGTAGTGGTACCTCAAGCCATCGTGGGGGCTATAAACGCAGGTACATCAATAGAGATCATGAAGGTGACCCAGCACGTCTTTGGAAAAGGAAAGAGCTTGCAGACATAATGTATGCATGTGTTATTTTACACAATATGATAGTTGAGGATGAGATAGGTTCCTATAACATCCTAGTTGACAACACATATGAACAAAGTCAATTTTCTGCCCAAATAGCAGGGCTTGACCAGGGCCCAATCCATGGATTTTCAGAAGTATTAGAGAAAAATAGGAGTATTCATGACCGAACGGCGCATCGGTGTCTCAAGGAAGATTTAATAGAGCACATATGGCAGAAATTTGGCGGTCAGCGACAATAAGATTAGAGTCTAGCGTATTAGTTTCAGAACGACCATGTACTTTACTAGTTAAATTTGTTTTCACATATCCAACTTAGAATCGATATGCTTGTTCAGAGCACGTGTATTTATAATTGAATCAATGTATTAATTTGTCACAGACTTTTTTTTGGAATTTAAATATCTTTTAGAGTACTTGTAATAGAGGTGTAGTATAAATACCCAGATTGCATGCACATACTAGTACTCTATGCCTGGACCATTAAAATTAGCAAATGGGCAAGCGATGCTTACTATGGTTGTAGATCTTATCCCGGCCGCGCGGCGAGTCACCTGGCTCATGCGGATCTGATCCCGATCGCAACCAGCGCATGCAGGCCACGCACGCCATGTAGAGTAGGTTGCACGAGCTGCCACCAGCCCTGCGCCCAGTGCTGTATCGCACGGCAGGCCGCACAAGCCAGAGCTGGCTCGCCGGCGACGGGTACACCGGCGGCAGTCGTCCATAAAGCATGTCTTGATGAGAAGGAATCGACGGTTGAGGAGCAGCCGGTAGAGGAGTACTAAGAGGAGGAGGCAACGGCGACGGCGACGGCGGTGGTGTTCGATTTCGATGATGAAGGCGGATAAAAATTGGGGATCTGAGAAGCTTCTCGTGGGAAGGGTTAACAAGAGGTTGGGATGACTAATTTTTTTATTTGTAGATTCCACCGTTATACCGCATACATATTGTGGCTCGGAGCATCCTTTACTTTCGTCTGCTCCGTGGACCCACGCTACTGCCGGAGTCGGCAGTATACATTGCGCATGCTCTTACCGTGGAAAACCGAGACATCGTACTGTACCCGCGTTCTCCCACGGATTTATGTGGAAAACCAAAACATCTCGACACCTCGTATGCAATGCAATCCACGCGAAAAACCTTTCGATCCCGTCCACGTACCCTACGGCCCTAGTGACGGTGAACGTATTTTTTTTTTTTTGAAAAAGTGACATTGAACGTTGTGGTCGTTGGCCTTGTAACCACCACGGCCACCAGCTCCAGGTTTGCACTTGTACCGCACGGCAAGCAGCGGCGTGGGCTCGCCGAACCCCGAGTCCGTCCGTCCGTCCGTCCCCAACGGGCGTCGTCGGCGCGTGGGAATCGCGAGAAAAAGGCGACGAACACCAGCCGAACAGGTCACACGCACACACACCGAAAGCGCAGCTGCGAAGCTGGTCTCCGCTGTTAACACGTCTCTGCTGCCCGCCTCTCCCTTCCACCTTCCTCCTCCTCGAGTCCATTCCAAGTCCCCCACCGGCCACCACCACCACCAGCCAGCCCCACCACGCCGCCCGAGTCTTCGACTCCAAGCCGCCGCCGCCTCTGTTCGGTTCCTCCTCGGTCCCGCGCACCGCGCGTCCGCGCCGCCGGCGGGAGGAGGAGAGGAGAGGAGGCGGGGTCAGGGAGACGCGACGCGACGCCGATGCACCCCCAAGCTGTCGCGGACCGCCCGCAGGCTCCTCTGCTGCGCCGGGGCCACCTCCCCCGAGGACCTGTAAGTCGCCTGCTTCTCCTGCCCCCAGCTGCGTGCGTTGCTCTCCCTTTCGCGTCTCTGGGCTTGTCTGGGTTCCGCTGGAACCAGCCGCGGCGATTGGTGTTGGTGCCGATAGATGTTTCGGGGTTCGTCCAGGGACATGACGGAATTCCGCGCGCTTGGCGCGGTGTTTTCTTCTATACTAGTTCATCTCTTGTTTGGGTTCATGTGAATTTGCCAAATACTGAAGGGCGGTGCGAAACTGAACTGATTGGGGCTCCAAGTAGACATCCTGTTTGATTTCAGAGCTACTGTTTGTACAAGCGATGGCGGTGAGGTGAAATTAGTAGGGATTTGGGTCCTCCGATTTTTGTTGATTGTTTAGTGACACTAAGACCAAGGGAAAGTTTAACTTTGGTGGCAGACGATTCCAGCTTTATTCTGTGCCTCAGCTTCAGAAATAACTACGAAATTATGTGGAAATTTGGCATGCTGGTCTTGTTTGAGTTGATGAACCATCCTAAAATTCATGATCGATTTTCTATGCTCGGATGAGGCAAATTTGTTCTAGGAGCAAAATGGGATTTGTATCAGGCAATTGGATGAGTTGAAGACCTATTCTATGCGTGGAAGAGTATATAGTAGCTCATCATGTATTTAATTGCTTTGCTTTACCAGGTCTGATGAAAGGAGTGGATCATTGAGGTGGGTGTTCTCATTGAGAGAGCTTTGATCAGCAACGAACAGCTTCAATTACAATAACAAGATTGGAGAAGGGCCACTTGGGAGTGTGTATTGGGGACAAGTTTGGGATGGTTCTCAGGTTTCTGCTCTGTACATCTTCATCCTTGCTGTGAATTTAAATTTCAACTTTATTGCCTGCCAGTTCGCCTAGTCACAGTTACTTTGCACATGCAAACATCTTATCGGTACCTATCTCACTAAATAACCAAACAACTACTTCTATTTCTTCCCTTTTTGTTTTGGGACATTGATCTTTGATTGCATTATTATTAGGTAGGTAGGATATGTTGTCATTGGAAGTCAACAAAATGAACTGGCTACAGGTTTGCATATCTCCATCTTGTGTAAATAAAAAATAAAAATGCCTGCATTACCCTGTCATGGTGGCAACTAGACGTGTCTTCTTTAAAATTATGATTTAGGTCTCATGATCCTGCGGAGTAGCCATTTTTTAAGCATTGTGAAAATAATCGGTATAATAATTAATAGACAAATAAAACCTATCTCTTAGGTATGCTATGTTCTGTGTCTACACTTATTCTTTTTTATACGTGCTTATGTCCATATTATGCAAATTGAGTGGCTGGGAATATTGTGACAACGTGTCATTCCATGCATCATTCTCTGTATCCAGCTTTGATATCATATAAAACTAAGTTGAATTCAATGCAACCTACTGATTGACTTTACCAATCTTCATTGATGAAGATCGCTGTCAAGAGGTTAAAGAATGCAAAGAATGACACAGAAGTGGAATTTGCTTCAGAAGTTGAGATACTGGGAAGAATAAGACACAAAAACCTCCTGAGTTTTCGTGGATATTGTGCGGATGGACCCGAACGCGTTCTAGTGTATGACTATATGGCAAACTCAAGTCTCTATGCACATCTTCATGGAACACATTCTGCAGAATGTCTCCTTGACTGGCGGAGGAGGGCATCGATTGCCATCGGCACCGCTCGAGCTCTCTTGTTAGTGAACGACCTCTTTATCTTTGTTCATAACAGAACAACATTGATAATTCATACATTGTTGATGCAACACCTAAGATAATCCATGGAAGCATCAAGACCACCAATGTGTTACTGGATTCAAACTTCCAGGCACATGTTGGTGATTTCGGTCTGATAAGGCTTATTCCTGATGGAATGGACCATGAAAAGATAACCAGCGAAAGCCAACGAGGCTACCTTGCTCCTGAGTACATTATGTTCGGCAAACCAACTGCAAGCTGTGATGTATACAGCTTTGGAATAATACTATTGGAGCTTGCGAGTGGCAAAAGGCCAATAGAAAGTCAGGTTCTGTTAAGACGTATGGGATTTGAAACTGGGTGCTCCCACTGGCAAGGCAGGGTAGATATGATGAAATTGCAGACCCAAAACTCAGTGACAAGTTCTCTGAATCTGAACTGAGAAGAATGGTGTTAGTTGGGCTAGCATGTACGCATTCAGAATCTGAAAAGAGACCAACAATGCTTGAAGTTGTGCCATTGCTGAAAGGCGAATCAAAAGAGACCCTTCTTAAGCTTGAAAGAGATGAGCTGTTCAGCTCAGACTCGACGGTTAGTTCCCAGGGAACACTAGCCCCAGATCGGAGCACAGACTCTGTGCCAAAGAAAGATCAAGAACTGGCTGGGGCGTGAACTGTGATATATTGGTACTGTAGGCGATGGTAGAAAGAATATTTCTGGTACTGATGATGATTGGTTTGTGCGGTTTGACATGAATTGTATAGGCTTTGTTTTCTGTGAGGAGTTTTTTTTCTCCCTTTTGAGAGAGTAAGGAGCGGGGGGTCGCAGATAGTAGTTATGCGAAGTGCATTTTGTATGCTCCGCATAGAAAATGCACATGTTTTACAGATGTTTGTATATTTCTCTGTATCATGCTGTTCTCATATTAATTTGCCCAGAATGCTCGCCCTTTAATTGAATTACTTCCTACACTATGTCGAGATTGAATTTCGCTTTGGCCTTTCCTCCCGTGGGCGCGATGTCCATAGTCCATGCCGTCTCATGTCGCATTCAGAACTTGTTGGCAAAGTGTCCGTTCAGTTGCAAGCTACTCTTTGCAAAAC
This sequence comes from Eremochloa ophiuroides, assembly GCA_038502445.1. Lineage (NCBI taxonomy): Eukaryota > Viridiplantae > Streptophyta > Magnoliopsida > Poales > Poaceae > Eremochloa > Eremochloa ophiuroides. The sequence goes on along the minus strand of JAHLJS010000005.1, from coordinate 55,733,956 downwards.
CTTTATGTCAGGTCTGGCGTACCATGGCCAGTTCGCAAGAAACTAGACCTCTAACAGAAAAAAACAGCAAGTGTCCTAGGCAAAGCACATCAATAAACTAAACGTGACCTTAGTTTTTTTTTCCTCTGAATTTAGTGAAATCTGAGGCACGGTTGGTAGTTGGTACGTGCAAACAACTGAATGGGTACGTGCAATGCAAACAACTGAATGGCGTGATGGCATGGCACCCGAGCTTCTCAATATTATTATAATATCCATAAAGCATATAAATTAAAAACACAAAGACTAGAATCTCAATCAGGAGCATTAGTGAGGGCAAAGGAAAGAAGCATTAATTGAGGGTAAAGGAAAAAGGAGCCGCCACAAAACAGTTTATATAAAAAATGAAACGCGGCAAGCGTAGCGTCTGCTTTTTGCCCCGTCACTGGCCCCATCCAACTATTTGATTCGATCGGATTCAGATTTCCGCACGCTTTTTTTTTTCCTCTAGCGCCCAGCTTTGTTGAAGTTAAGTTTTCTCCCTCTGTTTGGCTGACGACTGGGACCCGCTCCCTAAGTCACTGACACTTCGGGCCCGCGCGTCAGCGCCATCCCCTACCTCTGCCGTCCCCGAGCCGGACTCTGCCCGAGCGAATCCCGCCGCCGCGCTCCCGATTTCCAGGGATTCAGCGTGCGCTCCACGTATACGCCCATATAAAACGGAGCCGCCAGGTGCCGCGCCACCTCTCTAATTGAACCCTAGCGCCTGGCCGCCTCTGTCCGTGATCCCAGCGCAGTGAAAACTTTAGTACGTACGCCGCCGCCGAGCTCATCTCGCCGTCTCGCAGCCTCGCTGGCGCTCCGATCTGCCCCCTACCTTTCGAGAGCGTCTTCCTCCCCCCTCGGTCCTCGGCACCATCTTATTGACCTCTGCCCGATCGTTCCTCGATTGTTCCCAACCGCGATCTGAAGCTGTCCGTGGAGAACAGCTTTCTCAATCTTCTATAATGGCGGCCAAACACTGCTCGTCTTGGTCAGATTTCCAGCCAGAGCTCCTAGGCCTTGTCCTCAGGCGGCTGCCCTCCCTAGCTGACCGTGTTCGGCTACGAGCAGTCTGCCGCCAATGGCGTCACCACGCTCGGCTGGAGCCGGTGCCCCCACCACTCCCATGGCTCAGTCTCCTTGACGGGACGTTCCTCAGCGTGCCCGACGGTGAGGTTCACCGTCTCCATGTACCAGATGGTGCTGTTTACAACCATGGCTCCACGGGCAACTGGCTCTTCTACAGTGACATCAACGGCATGTGCTCACTGGTAAACCCTTTCGCTAAGGCTGCCATACAGCTTCTCCGTGCAGACATCATTTGGAGTCACGAGAATACGGGTGTGGACCGGCGGCGGTATCTAGTCTACCTAAAGTGGGTGTTGCTCTCCTCCTCCCTGGAACCTTCACCAAATTCCCATTTCGCCGTGCTGATCAGGGACAACGAATACGCCACTGGAATTTCTATCTGCCAGCCCCAAATGGCGTCTGCATTCAGAGTGCCGAATCACGAGCGTCTGCGGATCCTTGACGTTGCGTTCTTTGATGGAAAGTTGTACGCTCTCTCACGGGAGAAGCTCTTTGCCATTGACATTGATTCTAACTGCTACAATGGTAAGCCAAAGATCATCCCACCCATGAGATGCATAGTTGACTCCATCGATGATCCAGGGACCAAGCTACAATCCTTTGCTAATAAGGGCTACAGGTGCATGTATTGGGGTTACCTTGCTGAATGCAGTGGTAGGTTGTTGCACATAAGGCGGCTGCTTGGAGTCTTGTCCACCGTGCCAGAGAACAACATGCTAGAACAAGCCCGTACTCTTTCGTTTGACGTCTTCGAGGCAGATTTGATCACCAGTTCTTGTGGTCAGTGGAAAAGGGTCAACACTTTGGGAGCCCAAGCACTCTTTGTTGGCAGACACTCCAAGTGTCTCCCTGCTTCTGAATATGGAGCTCAAGAAGATTGCATCTACTTCATATGTGATTATGATTGGGGAGATGTTAATGAGGACCCCTTTCGTGACTGTGGTGTATTCAACGTGAGAAATGAGATGGTCATGCCTTTGTTGCCAGAAGCTGCAGTGGTGCGTCCGCAAGGTAAATCTGGACCTGGGCATCCCGCATGGTTCTTTCCTGAATGAAGTCTGAAACTAATTAAACAAGACACATTATAGCATAGCATTTTCTTTGTTCAAATATTCTCATGCAAGTACTTATAACCAGTTGTTTAATGGTAATCTATATTTGTATAGCCAGTTCTATAGTTTTAGCCATTTAGCTATTGTCCAAATTTGATTTTGGCCATGTAACGCTAAACTACAAATCTTTGACCACCTATCAAAGTGTCAATACCAAGCACAAACAAGCACTACGCCACAAACCCACTAACCCTCATATGGTACCTCCTCTAACCATTGCACTACACACTCACATGTGTCTATAAGTCATTTCAGTTCCCCATATATTATACTAAACCGAGTGTAAATTGCTTGTTTGAGGTCCTAAACAAATTTAAATTAAAAACTGGTCAATTATAAAGCTTCATAACTTTTCGAGATCTACACTTTTTGTTTAGAAAGTTTTTCCATCCGAGGTCATTTGAAAAATTCAAATTTTAAATTTTTGAAATTCAAAATATAGTTTTGCATGACAAGATGACTTCAAATCAATAAATTGCTAACTACAATATTTCATAACTTCTCAAGATCTATAAAGTTTATTTTGGTCATTTCTTCATTCCATGTTGTTTTCAAAAATTCAAATTTTAGTACTTCATTTTAAATATTCGGTGTCCATCTGTAGGGGCGGCTGGATATTGAGCGGCCCCCTACAAATAGAGAACCATTTGTAAGGGCGGCTCAATATCCAGCTACCCCTGTAGTAAAAGACCCCTGTCACTTATAAATCATTTTTGACGTAGTGAAGTCTATCAAAGCTCTCCTTTTTTTTTTGGTATCTGAACTCCTTTGTATTGTGCTGTCAAAGTGTCAATACCAACAACAAACAAGTATGGTCATCTAGATCTACCTGGTTTCAAGTTGGTTTTGCATTTACTAAAAATAATAAAGTGATTCACGCTCTAAAAATTCATAAGTAATTTGTTGTATATTAAAAAAATGTGAATCCATAACCAAAATTTCAAAATGCAACATGTTTGTTTAGATTTGGAGTTATTTAGATACTTTTTTTTATTGAAAATTCAGGATAACTAAACTTCATTATATTAAGAAGAAAAAGGAGAAAGAGACCACATACACCACACACCACACCACTCCACTTTAACGGACTTGCGGTCCTCCACCACTACAAAAAATATTTTGCAAGACGTTTGGGAATGGGCCTCAGAGACGGGCAGGTATTTCAACTACCTCACTTAATGCTTGGGATTAAATAATTTACCAAAACGTTAAAAAATATTCTCCTCGGTTAATCACTTATGAAAGATGCATTTATAAGGCAACCACCTCCGTTAGTTAGGCCCAACCCGCTAGCCTATCCAAGCGCACTAGCTCATCCGACTATATAAACAACACTCAAACCCTAGCTCACTTTCATCCACACTCAGAAGCCCTCACCCTGTGTGGCACCCTCAGCCTGGAATCATGCGGTGCTCATGCCTCTCCCCCGTGGCGCTTGTGTCTCCCACTCCTCGCTTGTGCCTCACCTCTCCCTACTCCTCGCTCGTGCAAACAAGAAGAACACGAAGGGACAGGTGTTTATCCCATGGCTTAGTTCACCATAATACTCCACGTTGTTGAGGAAGCCACCAAGGCTTAGGTTCACCAAACCCTCTCTTCTTCTCAAGTCAAGAGACCATATTTCTAGGCCGACAATTCTTACTAGATTCTCGGAGAGTGTATAAAGTTCATGGAGCACTCACAAGTGGTTATAGTGCTTCAACGGGAGATGCCTAGCTGGCTAGGAGCTCTTGCTCTAAGACTAGCCAATGCAAGATGTTGAGTTGAACACGAATCAAGTTCTCTAGGAATTAGAGCTCAAGATGACAAGTTCTCCTGTGAATTTTGGATGCCAATCTCTCAAAGGATCACTAGGGATTGATGGGAGTGACTAGGATCCTTCAAAGGCATAGAGAGATCTACTAGTTGGTGTGAATGAATGCGTTGACCTCGTGAGGAGGAAACGAAGGACGATCTATAGAGATCTCCTTACCAGGAGAGAAAGGACACTGAGCCATTGGATTAGGTACCTGAGTAGCGACCGATTGAGCGAATTGTGAGCTGTAGAGTATGGGAGAATCATCAACACTCTGCTTGGATGTAACACCCCTGGTGTTACATTAATTAAAACCTACCATGTCATCATAATTGCATGTAATCATTCCGCATTTAACCCTGTTAATGTGCATCGACTAAAATAAATTTTATTCCTATGTATGGTTGTGCATAGGTGATTTAGAGTGTTTTATTATATAAATGTTGGTATTGGTGTGTAATTACCTAAATCCAATTAGAAAATAAAAAGAAAAATTATTTATAAACCCTACGTCGGACCCGAAACCTTAAATTAAAAACTAAAAGGAATTGGGTGTTGGGTCTTAAACAAAAGTTGTAGACCTTTAAATGTTGAGTGACTCCTATTTTGGGTAATTTTGAAGTTATTAAAAATAATTTCAAATAAAACCTTAATCTATACCTTAAAGTTCAGGGTTGAAACTCAATTTCAAAAACCAGAAAGAATCTGATGAAGGTGATTTAATAAAAATTATAGATATTTTAAAATGGGACAACTTTAATTTTTGGAGGTTTTGAGGTTTACAACTGGAAATTTGAATTAAACCCCAAATAGTGCTTGTTTATTCAAATTTAGAATGCCCTTTCAAAAAAATATCAAGAATTTGGGCAAACTCATTTACTGAAAGTTGTAAGGCTTTTTATGTTGAACAACTTTTGTATTTGGAGATTTTGAACTTATACATTGAAATTTCAAATTAAACCCTAAGGAGTGTTTAAGAATTTAAATTTCAAATGCTATTTTAAAAACTATGAAGAATCTGAAAAAACACAATTAATGAAAGTTGTAAAGCTTGACAAATTTAGCAACTTTTATTTTCAAATATTTTCAAGTTGTTCAGAAAACATTGGAGAATTCGGTGGAATTTAAAATGGATTTCAAGTCTAACTTCTACCCCCTTTTTTGTAATTTCAAGAATATTCAAAATTTGAGGTTAGTTCCAAAACCAAAGTTGTTCAAAATAAAATGTTCTACAACTCTTTTATTGGTGATTTTTCAAGGTTTCACACAGGATTGGGAGTAATTGCGCAAAAACTGTAGAATGGGAAATAGATTGCTACAGTGTTCGGGCACAGGGCATCGCCCCTTCCTCTGTTCGCGAACAGGGGTGAGCGTGCGGCCGCGCGGCGTCGCTGCCCGGCAGGTCGGCTGCCTGTCGCCGGCGCTGTCTAAGCCGTAGGGGCCACCTCCACGTCGCGTGACTCTCCTTTGCATATATACGCGCGGCCGGGTGCCGTCCCCGTCCTCTTTTCCTTACCTCGCCGCCGACGACACCCCTCGGTTGGGAGTGAAATTCGGCGTCTATGATCCATCATCACCCTCTCCACCTCGCCACTAGTTTCACGACTTTCGTGCAAGCCTATTGAGCCCACCTTTGCATCTTCTCACCACTGGAATCACTCTGCGCGGCGCCGTCTTCTTCGTCGGCTCCGACCGAGCGCCGCCGAGGACATCCTCTTCGGAAAATGGCTCGGAATCATAGGTTCCGCTATTTTTACTCGTCGTTTGGAGTTTGCCTTAGTCTCTTGAAGCTCTTGGTCTAGATGGTTTTCTTGTTTGTGCTTAGGTGACGCCGGAATGGCCGCGGAATCACCGGAGCACGCGACCGTGTCCGCCATCAACGTCGGCCGTGAGCTTCCGATTACTCCCCACCCCACCCGACGCGCTCACAAGACTCTTGGTGAGCTCCTGATGTTCCCCGTGCCATTTATTTGAACTCTGCCGTGTTAGGACGGCCGGAACGCCGCTCGCCGCCGTACTGCCCACTGGCCGAGCCGCCATGGCCGCGGTGGAGCTCTGTCCGAACCTTAATATACCCAATCGGCTAGCTACACGCGTGCGGGGGGTTAAGGAGGGGGCACGCCCATGTGCCCGCAACCTCGTCGGAGGAGTCATCGGAGTCGTGCCGGCGCGGTCGAGCAGTCGCGCGCACGCTTGGGGGCGCGTTGGGGAAGGAGAAGGAGGGAGGAGAGGCCGAGTGGGCCGCCCCGCCGGTCGTCTTGGGCCAGCCCAGTTGGGCGCGGGGAAGTACGGAGAGGGAGAGAGGGCACGCTAGGCCGGCTGGGCCGGTCAGGCGTCGTGGGCCGTATCGGGCCAGAAAGGTTTTTCCTTTTTCAGCCATTTAAACCAGCTTTTCTATTTCCTGATAAATTGAATAGTATTATGTTTTGCTATTTTTGTAAAAATAAATCTGTAACACTAAAAATCATGAAATTAATTGTGGATGCTCTCTGTGATATGGTGAAGGCATGAAAAATATAAAATAAATATTTTGAACACCTTCTGTATATAGTAACAATTGCATAATTTAATTCACAAATGAGACTTCTATGAATTTTGTAGGCTAGAATTATTAGCCAAAAATTATGAAATCTGTTTTGTCACTATTTAGGGCTGAGATCTAGTTATATAAAAAGTTTGGGCTCGAATGGATATAGTTTATTTATTAATTCATGCTCTATAATTTGATTAGTAAAATAAATAGAAAACCCTAATGAGCTAGGTTTTGAGTGACTTTTGAATTGATTGTTGACCCTGGGTCATTCACTATAATGACCCTTGGCACGTTAACTGGTGTCTTGCGGTAGATCTTGAACAAGTTATGCAGCGGCTTTCTATGACTGTTAAAATGGTCAATAAAAAAACCGAAATGCGAAAACACCCTTTTACCTTATGAGAAATGTTTTACAACATTACCGTGAAGGAAAGTTGTACTCAAGGTTGTTAATTAAATGTTTGTTCTACAATTTCCATTCATGTCATTCCGCACCATGTAAGCATGCATCATTATTTTACGTGTAGTGATCGGGTTCTCGGAAGAATTTCTTGATTGCTCCCCGACGGAAGGACTATTCGTCAGGAGAAGTCAACTGGGTTTCTCTGGTTTTCTGGTGGAGGTGACAGACCTGCAACACAGGCAAGCCCCGGTGCATTCAGCCCCTCTCCTTGTGATTTGAAAAATATTTATAACTTGAGTTAATCTACTGCATTAAGTTGATAGGAGTTGATTGATAACCCAATTGCTGCATTACCAACCTTGACCACTGAAATATCTGGAACCCATTTTAAAATAAAACGTTTGAAAATGCTTAGCCCTACTTGAATAAATTAGATTTGCATAAAATGCTATTTTTGAGCCATTGTGATATATATGCCATGGATTAATTCATGAAAAAGGGAATTGGTATATTCTCGTTCAGTGGCTGTGCACTAGATCAGTACATTGTTACAGACGAGAAGGGATTTTCTTGCTTGGTGGTTGTGAATTTGGGTTAGAGTCCCAATGTTTGACCACCGGCGGAAAAAGGGATTTGAAAACCGTGCGGGTACTTGTACTTGGGTTAGAGTCCCAATGCAATGTCCCCGACGGAAAAAAAATGAATTAGGGACCGTTCGTTGTAGGCCTGCTGTGATCAAGACTCTGCAACTAGCCACATACTACGGAAAGCCTCTGACTCCGGTGGCTCTACTACTTGAACCGACAACCACGCACTGGGAGTGGAGAGATGGCGAGAGTAGCGTGTACCCTCGTGGCCGGCGTGCCTGGAGAGGAGAGGAGTACTGTGCTCTCAGGTGGCGCAGGACCGGTTCAGGGGTAAAAAAGCCGTGGTAGACGGGGTTGGTATATGTAAGCTTAAGTGCTACAGATACAGTGTGGATAGGGATCCCCAGCTGGGTACTAATCGATTCGAATCGTCGTTGCTCCTCGGATATGGAGACTTGATCATTTGACCTACAATTGAAAAGTGGTTCGAAATTAGGTGTTTTTTAGAATAATTAAGAATTTGAAAGTATGATAATATATGAGAATAAATTTGGAATTATGGATTATGATTAAAATAAAATTGAGTAAAATATTGAAATAGGATAGTAATGCTTTTTTTGCAAAACCTTTGACTCTTGCTCAAGCATTATCTTGACTCCCTTCACATTCCTGAGTCTCATTCCTTTTTCTTAGTCGGGTAAGTCTTGCGGAGTACCCCAATACTCAGGGTTTGTTAACCTCTGTTGCAGGTGAGCCGAGTGTACAGTTCGGCTTGGGACCGTGTTGGTTGACGGATCGCGTATGATCAAGAATGTGTATATGACATAACCCTTGGGCAAGGGTATAGTTGTACACTGCTTATCCACTACGAAACTTTGGTTCGGGCTAATGTAATCTATATTTGTAAACCTATGGTTATGTAATACTTCCGCACTCTTTACTCTGATTCATTTTATTTGTGTAAGCTATTGTAATACTGCAATGCTTACAATGAGATCTTTGGGAAGTTAGGGTTTACTAGGGAACCCGGCAGGCTACCTAGGTCAAGGGAAACTCTTGCAGACTGATCGTGGGTCCTTAGGGACGATGACGGTGCATGTGGGCCCTATGATTAAGGCGGTTCTGTCACATGTGGTATCAGAGCATTTCATTGTAAAGTACTTGCAGTATTACTTTACAAAAACTTCAAAATGATTTCAAATGAATAAAATTAATGGGGTAGTTTGGTCCGAGTTGTTTCTGAACTTTCCTCATTCATTCTATGCAACCTTTCCTTGATTCTTTCTAAAGGTCTATAAGTAGGTCTTGAGTTTAGTAGTGGATTAGCTCACCAAGTATGCCCTATGTTGGAAAACATTGAGTGCTTGTCACTCTAGTAATTAATTTAATCGGTATAATACGTATATATCGGAGTATTCTGGATTGCGTTGGAACGCTCATGCATCATGACATTATAACTACTAATAATACCCCCGATATGAAATATATATCTCTACTTTCTAAAATAAAACCTATTTCCAAATATATTTTGTTAAAAACAAGTTCTTACCTTCCCCTTAATAGATGGATCCACAAGACCCTGCTACTGTAATTGACAACTGCCTGATCGTGACGGAACTCCTACCGTGATGTGGCAATCATTGCAGGAAGTAGGTTACTCGAGACCATTAAAGCATTTTAGTCCCACACTGTTCTCCTTGGTCGGTCAAGATTTGAAGTGTCCCTACAAGACCTAGCCAGAGCGTTAACAATGGATCAACTACAACGTTACTTTCGAAAACTTTTAAAAGTTTTATAAATTGAAACTAATGCCTCTTCTGGCTTTCCTCATGCTTGCTGAAAGATCTGGTGACGAATTCGGACAACTTAAGTGAAAGACGGATTTCAAAAACCAATTTAATTGCAAAAGTCATGCCGGCTTTGTTTAAAGTAAACGAAAGAAAGTGATGCTTGATTTGAAAAATGAACCATTCGAACCAAGTAATCTCCCACAACTAAAAAGAGTAAAAGTAAGACCACCGTTTGGTGCGTCAAAAGTTTCACCTCACTTTTCTACCGGCCCCTGCCATCCTACCTCTCTCCCCTGTGCAAATTTGGAAGCCAAAATTTTAGCCTATCACACCTCCTTTCCCATGCAAGTTTGGAAGCCACCCCCGTGCAAGTTTGGAAGCCGCACGTTCTCTCCTGGCCCCGCAATTCAATCATGCATGATCTGCCCTCCCCCCATGCAACCGGCCGACCGCATCTCCCGCCACCTCCACGACCGCGCCGTCGTGTGCCAGCGCCGAAACACCGCTGCCTCCGCGACGCTCGTGCCGTCGTCCTCCCATGGCAGCGACGCTCTGTCCCCCACGGTCTATGCTTTGTCGAGTCGACGGGCACCCTCTAATTTGCCAGGGCCGGCAGTTTAAGGATCCTGACGTGCCAAGGCCGCTTCGACAACGACTGGAGCGGCAGGTCGCGCCCCAACCGAGCGCCACCCCCTGCCCCCGGCCACGCTGTGGGGCGCCGTTCTCTCCCCCGCCCTCTCCAGTTCTCCTCTGCAATGCGCTCTCCTCTTCTAAGATAGACATGGCGGTGGCGTCTTAAATCGGGCGATGGATGGCAGCGATATGGTAAACCATGATGTACTCCTTCTAGATTGTGGGGCACCTGGTCTTCTTCGTCCACGGTGAGAAATCCCCTGTTTTTGCAACTGAAGTCTGAGTCTGAGGATGAAACGTTGTTTCTCTTGTCTGATTATTAGATTATGGAGCACCGCATGTGGGAAGAGGCAGAGGACGTGCTGAACCTGGACTACTAATCTGTGGTAAGCCTAAATGGATCTACGTTCAGATCAGCACACTAAAGTCATTGCCTAAAATAAATTAACATTTAGATCTACAAAACAATTGCAATTTTCAATAATTTAGATTACCAAAAAAAAGTTGCAACCCCTTGGCCATGGTGATTAGTTGATTTCTAATTTTAATTGTTCCTATCCTGGCTTTCATTTTCTAATTTTGCAAGTAATTAGTTAATTGATTTCTGCTCCTATTGTCTTCTGGTTGATTGGCCATTGTCTGATGGTCAGACAATGGTCAATCAGAAGTTGCTCCCTCTTTTGTCTGAATGAATGACTGAACTGGGTGTAAAGAGGAAAAACAACAGGATATATAGTAGTAACTTTACTAGGAAAACAAAAATGAGCTCATATGAATGGGTAGTTGCACCTCTCTGAAAGAATGAACGAATGAATGACTTTGGGCGTAGTGTAAGATTCAGTCAGCAAAGCACACGGAGGCGAGGTCAACTGCAACTTTGGGATTGGTCCAGTTGGATCGCTTTACAGTTTAGTTGTTGGTAGAAATGCATGCTGCTTATTTTGTATAGCAATGGAACTTAGATAATTGCAGGCCTACCAGGTACTCTGAGGGCGGTGTCTAGAGGTAAGTTGCTTGAGAGGAATTTTCTTTATGGGGCTTTATTTAAGTGATTCTTATTTTTGTAATGACTACTTGAAATTGGTTTATTTCATTTAGGGTCATATGCTCATTTCCGAAACTTCCAAGCATCAAGAAACAATGCACTTCTTTACAGAAGGGAAAATCCTCTCTCCTTGGGATACTCTTTTTTCCCTCCATGAAAGCCAGAAGAAATAACCGTTCATCAGCCGTTGCACCCAAGGGCTGCTGTGAAACTTACATCCAGTTTTTGAGAGATAAACAGATAGTTCCTTATTCAGATCCTCCAAGCTCTAAAAATGGACTATTGTATCAATTTATTGATAAGTGGTGAGACCCTTCCTATTTGAACAAACTTGTCATTGTTGACACCAGAAGTGGCAAACGGATATACCGCAAGCATACGGTAGTCAATGTAGCCTTCACCGGGAGTATTCTAGGTATCGTATTTTTCACAGGGAACGTGAAGTGGGTTAACTAGGTTCAAGATCGTCAGGCGATGATCAAAGGGTTTAGGATTAGGTGTAGAGAGGTCTATCTAGTAGAAATGGTCTGGCCACGATATTCTAAGTATACGAAAGTATTTCCTTCCTGGGGACGATAGGCGAAAAAGCAGGCGACAGAACCCCTACTAAGGCGGCTATCATAAAGGCCCCACTATTATTTGGCGACTTGCCTAGAACACATGCGAGGAACTCTAAACCTAAGCAAAGCTTGTCACTCTTCACTAGGCGTCTACACAGTGCGACAAGGAGTTCACAAGGGCAAGATGTAGTCTAGACACCACATCTACACTAATCTTACTACTCTGAGCTTAGCTAACGCTTCGAGCGCTCTAACTAGTAAAGCAATGTGCCAGTAAAGAAACAGTATACTTAGAATTCTAAGCCAGAATATAAAATACTAGAAGGACTCGGATGTAAAACTTACAAGGAGATTCGCATCCGCTGAGGCGCACCTTGGAGAAGGCTCCCGACAGGCCGGGACTCCTCCTTGGAAGCTCCTCACTCCCTTCCCTCTATTCTTGCACTAAAGCTATTAAAGTAGTCTTTCTTCCTAAGATGCACACTCTAAAGTGAAGGCCTATGGGGGGTATTTATAGGGGGAAGTGGAGTAGGGGCTACTCCACCGCCATGTCATCAATCCGTGTGCCTCCCATCCTCCACCATTGGATAAACCGACCTCCAAACCATCTTGGATGGACGCCTAGGATTAATCATCACGTGGGGAGCATGCAGGGAGTCGGTGGAGTGCCAACCGACTTGGTTGGCCACAAGGAGGGGGTCGGCCGACCCCTCCAATGACATGTGGGCCCAGCCAAGGTCTTCTGGAAGGATGTGAAGTCGGTGGGATGAAGTAGCACTTTGGGTCCCATCATGGGAGGGTCAGCCGACCCCCCTATGACAGTCCTGGCCCACCTGCTATCTCCGATGGGTGTCCCTACGTGTCATAGAGTGTGTCTCATGTGTTGGTTCACGTCGGTTCCTTCGTTGTGGGCCCATGGATCCATGTGGCTTCATCTTCTACCGTTGAGAGGAAACACACTTGTGATCCAAGGGTGGTACTTGTTTGGGACTGTGTTGGGAGGATCCTGGTTGTCTGGCAGTGGCTGGAAGGTCCTATGAGGGGGTCGGCTGACCCCCCTTTGGTGGAACCAAAGCTCCATCTTCTGCAGGTGGCTTCTATATGCAATTCTAAGTACAATGGTGGTGCTGGCTTGCCCAAGGTGGGGTCGACCGACCTCATCATTATGCCCATCTTTTGCACATTGTCTCCAGAAGTTATGATATTAATGAGTGTGAAGTTGGTTTTTCATTTGGCCATTCTTGGTTGGTTGTCTAACCTTTATATGGAGCTTCCGGACACTGAAAAGTACCTGTTCTGAGTGCCTGCAACCAAATAATAACAGGTACATGTGGAACCAAGTTATTTGTAGCTAAGTCACTATGTGTTTGGTGGTTTCCATCCAGAAAGAATGTCTTGTTGACGGTTTGATGGGATAAAAACATGGTATAACTACCGTCAACAGTCATGAAGCTATATTTTTATGGCAGTCCTAATGGTGCATACAGTACGGGTTTTAAACCACTTATACTCATCAGGTGGCATCGCTTTTCCAATGGTATCTCTTGGTCATACCTTTTAGACCCCCTCCTCTTTTATACAATTTTCATAGATTTGTTTGATTTATTATGGAGCTATTTTTAGAAGGAGAGATGTAACCAAAAGAAAGTCTGTCACGGTAGTAAAATGTGACAATAGTACAAGGCTAAAGATCTGATCTGAAACACACATATAAAGGTTAACCAGAGTCCCATAATTGGTGTTCAAATTTCATGTATGTCCAACTGAAAGGTGTACCTACAAAGGATTAAGTTACATATATACAATGCATAGGGGAACTGAACCTATCGGTGGAAAGAAAAATATTCATCAATGATCTTGTTATTAAGGTAATTGCCAATTCAAACCATTTTAGATTTTGTATTTCTTTTATTTATCTTGGTTAGGTGAAGATTGGGTATTTTCATCTTTTATCTTTTGTTTCAATGCATACTCCTATTAATTCCTCCTGTGAATGAACAAATAGTTTTAACAAAGTTTATAGTATGAAGAACATATGCAGATGTCAGGGGAGAACGGGGTGATGCGGGCGCCAATAGTTGTTGACCTGCAGAGGGAGCCGGGGCTCAGCAGCAAATCTATCGTGTTGCAGATCGATAGCAAGTCGCAACAGGTCTCCGCAAGTAAACACAAAATATATCCTTTGCACTTTTATTTTTTAAATGGAAGGTGTGCCTTTATGCCATGAATAAATGACATGACACTCATCTTCATAAGAGTGCTATCTGGACTAAAATAGTATATTACAAGTATAAAACCAGAGATCCCAATATCTTTTGTTGTCCTGATGTAGGGTCATCCCCTTTTTGGAAATGGGTGCTCTGGGCTGCTCAGTGTTGACGGTGGATATACCATGAAAATCCACACTCAAACACCGTCAACATGCCTCGGATTCAAGGAAGAATAAACATATCATGAACATATTTTATCAATAACTAGTTTCACTTGTGCTCTTAGCTTGTGAATGCAGGGAAGATCAAAACAGAACAAATTGGAGCACTTGGAGCCCAATATGTTGGGTCGGCCGAACCACATATTTGGGAACCAAGTCATCACAACTCAACAAATGACTCAAGACATCACGTAGAAGAGAGGAGAGCTTAGTGTGGCCCATGTGTGGGTCGGTCGACCCTACCATGGGGCCCACCTAGCTCTGGTGACGTGGCAGGATCCGTGTGACACTCTACCCAGCTCTATTCCACCATCAGATCAACATGTGTTTCCATTCAACGGTGGAGAATCGAAGCACACGGATCAAGGCGTGAAACAACACAATCAAGATAGAACCAGCATAAGGCAACACTCTATGACTGCTGGGGACCACACCTGGCTAGGCCCACCTGTCATAGGGGGTCGGTCGACCCCCTGGTGCCCGGCCAGGTCGGTTGGCCCCCACCGCCTTCCTGCGTGCCTTCCACGTGATGAAATCGCCACTGCCGTCCATCCTATGGCGGTTATGAGCGGTTCATCCAAGGGAGGAGAGGCAAGGAGCACACGGATCGCTGACGTGGTGCCCCTCCACTCTCCCCTATAAATAGAGGCTGCCATCACCCTTATTCAAGACACCCAAGACACAAGATACACAAGAGACAAGAGAAGCTCCATCCTTTATTAGTAGTATTAGTCTAGTGTGGGAGTTAGAGTTAAGTTGAGCTACGCTCGGAGTCTCTGGAGTCGTGTGCTGGAGAGTCTGGTATAGCTTTTGTACCTTTCTTTCTGTAAGACTTTACCTTTATCAATATATTATCTTTACTTTACTTTACTAAGTCTTTACTTAGTGCTTTACTATTCATTATAGTATTGTTGTGTCTTGTCTTATCTTATAGTTGAGTTATATTAGATAGTGATCCTGTAACTAGCTCACGTGTGTAGTTCATCGCCTGTCATAGGGTGCTTTAGTTGTTGGTACGCAGCTAGAATAGTAAGGCTTAGTGTAAGCATGGTGCTTAGACTAGATCTTGTCTTTGAATGCCGCTTGTCGCACGGATTGTTTGTCGGTGCTAGCAGGTGGTGATAGACCTGTCTAGTCTTAGTATCCCTCCATGTGTTTTAGGCAAGTTCTTAAAAGGTAGGCTCCCATAAGAGAGTAGGCACTTCGGGTAGAGGTTATATCCTCTATTATCTCGCACTACCCCCTACACACCGGAAGTAAGGTAGCTGTCTAAGTATAATTCATCCATTTGATAAGATAGTTCACAAGAGTAAAGTAAGTATCATAAGAGTCTTTTAATCACTCGTTGTCCTCCCACCTAGCTATACTCTACTAGTTATCCTTAGTTATCCTAAAACTTTGTCGTGTCTTGGTGTCATTACCCTTTCCTCTATATATCGATTTACCCCCCTATCAATAGTTGATACTAAATTGCTATAGACTTAAGGATCTCTCTCTTTTTATTAATTATTCCTAGCAACCGCTTTCCCTTGGGATAAAATAAATAACGATACCTTGTAATACTCCCGGGTGAAGTGCTACAGTGGTATATTTTGTGCGCTTGCGGAATTATCCAATAGACATAAGAAATACCCTCAGGGCACTTCTGACGCCGTTATAAGAGATAACCTAACACCCTGTCTCTGGTGGTTGCGCTAAGAAGTGTCAACACTCAGGCAGCTCACATGGGTGTTAAATGGGTTGTAGGTAATGGTCAAAAGGTAAGGTTTTGGGAGGATCATTGGATAGAAAATACAAGTTTGGCTATAATTTTTTGCGCCCTGTATATAATTAATAAGCAGCAGAAGTCGGATCGATTGAGGGACAAATTCCCCCTCCTCCCTCGTGTCGTCTCCCTCCGTGGGGGCGACCCGGGGGCCCCGGCCGCCGTGCCCTAGCTCCCCCTCCCCTCCTCGCCGACCGGGCCGCCACTGCCACTCCTCCACGCCGGCGGCGGCGGCCAGCGGGGCAGGGGGGCGCCCAAAGGCACCCCCTGCACCACTTCCTTGCATCCTCTCCACGTCCTTCCCCTATTCTTTCTCCTCCCTCCCCCGTCTCCCTCTCCGGCACCGGCAGCCGGATCGGGCGCCGAGGCCCTGCGGCGGCGGCGGGATCCACCTAGGGTTGGTGGCCGCCAGCGGCTGCTCCGGCCCATTCCCTCGTCGGGATGGGTGGCGAGACGACCAGTCGGCCCCTCCTAGGCTTGCCTGCGCCGTGGAGGCGGCCCCTAGGCAGCCCCTCCGTGTGCGCGCCGTCTCGTGCGGCGGCGGCAGGTCCAGCAGGGATTGGTGGCCGCCGGCGGGGTCCGGCTCGCCTCGCCCTCGCCGAATCTAGGCCTCCCGCGACTGTTTCGGGCGCCGAGGCAGCTCGCCGGGCCGCGCCTCGTGGTGGCGGCGGGGTGGAGCCTAGGGTTGCGGCCGGCGGCGGCGGCCAGCCGGCCCTCCCCGGCTCCCCCGCGCCCATGGCGGCAGTCCGGGGCCTGACCCCACGCGCGTGTGCACCCGTGCGGTGGCGGCAGGTCGGGGCCTTGGGATGTTGCCCGCCGGCGGCAGTCCGGCTCACCTCCTCTTGGGGGTGTAGGACGGTCGGCCGGGCCTTCCTCGGCCTCACCACGCCCTTGTTGGCAGCATCAGGGCCTGTGCTCCCGCAGGCATGCCCTGCCCCCCACCCCCTTCTCCGGCGGTGGGCGATGGGCCATGGCCGCTCTGGCGGTGCCCTCGTGTGTGCGCTCAGGGTGAGCGCAGCTACGACGATCGATGACTGTTTCGGTCCTCCCACCTGCTCCTACGGTGGGCGGTGGGCCACGACTGCTCTAGCGATGCCCACGCTCCAGCGCTCCTACACCATGTCCGCTCCGGCGTCCTGGTCTAGCTCAGCTTTGGCACCGGAGGTGGGCAACACGAAGGCATCCAGCGGTGTCATCGTCTGCAGCGGCGGTCCACGGCAGCGCAGTGAAAACCAAGTCCTGTGGCTTCGGGCCCCCGGACCGACGAAGGTGGTGAGCCAACGTCATCCCCTTCTTGAAGGCGTCGTCACCGCTGCTCGTCGACCACTGCTGTCGGAGCGTCTTCAGGAATGAAAGTTCCCCTGGGTGCATGTTCCAATGAAGTTGGCACCCGCGGGCATCATCCCCTTCCTGAAGGCTCCGTTGAGGCACCCAAGACACTCCCATTCGATGCCCCCTGCCGGCCTTGCTGCGCCATTGTTGCGCCTTGCTGCGCGAGGTTGCGTTGTTCGGCGTGGTGGAGGGCCCGTTCTCTTCTTCGTTTGTCATGTTTGTTTGAACCACTGTCTCCGTGGTTCCATGTCGTGTCGTGTCGTGTTGTATTTGCCGTGCTTTCGGCCCCCTTCTACTTAATAAAAATGACACATGAAGTCGTGTTCGAGAAAAAATTAATAAGCGGCATGGACGCCTGGTAAGACTTTTGAGTTAGGTTTGGGATGGACAAGAGCTTGTGCTCACTTTAGAAGGAATGTGTCTGAATCAATTATGAGTTTGTGGTGGGATCTATGTAGTGTGGTTTGAGGGTACCTCCCTAACTGATCAGGAGGCCCAAATTATGTGGAGCTTCACTTCTAATGGTACCTATTCTATATAGTCACTTTATGCAGTGATAGATTGCAATGGACTTTTCCCTATATATGTTCATTCAATTTGGAAATTGGTGATACCCCCTAGGGTCCAATTTTTCCTATGGTTGCTGTCAAATAATTAACTACTCACTTTTTTCGAACAACATTAACTACTCACTAGATACAACTTATCAAAAAGAAGAGATGTCAGTGACTTAACTTGCCTGTTTTGTGCTGAAACAGAATCTATTACCCATATTTTCTTTGATTGTGCGTACTCCAGGAACTTGATTTCTGATATTTTGGGTATGGATGTTGGTAAATACTATGAGTCTGTAGCAAAATTGTGGATTGCTAACAAGAAGCATTTGATTTCATATAGTGACATCTGTAGTTCTTGTTATAAAATATGTTGCCAACGGTTAGGACCTTCCCCTCTCCGTCTCTCACGATCAACATAGTAGATGAAAGTAGAACAAGTAGACACAAGATGTAGGGAGACTATTCTTTATTTCTCTGAATATTGGTGATTACAACATAGAGCTCCCACGTATATATAGTCCTGCCAAGGCCTAAGAGTTTCGGTAAGAGCCCACATCCAAACGGACTAGGATTAGGATTCCTCCTTTTTCTTTCCTTCTGTTGGTATAAATTAACCGCACTCTACTAAATATTATTATTATCAGATTACCCGCAAGCGCACAGATGTAATACCGATGTAGCACTTCACCCGGAGGTTTTAAATATCGAATCCACAAGGAACAGAAGGTGATAATGACAAAGCCGATGAACTTAACCCTACAATTAGGCTAGATAATATTAAGAAAGAGAAAATAACTAATGATTATCTAGTTCCAACAACTGGTAAGCTTTGAATAATATCGTTCTAACTGGGCAGTGAAATGAATAAGAGTGGAAATCAGAATTCCCTCCTACCAAACACTTATACACCTATTGATCCTATCAACGGGAAGTGGACCACAGAGGAATCAACGTAACTGTCACCTACGCGAACTACCACTATCCGGCTAATCAAGGGACATTCACAAGTAAATCTAACCTAGGCACCACGCCTACAGTACGAAATACTACTTCAATCAAGTAATGACCAACATCAAAACACTCAATATGAGTTGTAAACTTAAGAACGAATAAGAACAAATGCTTACTTGAAGTAAAAGTTGAATACAAAAGTACCTCAGAACGCAGCTCCGGGCAAGAAAGCTGAATCCAGAAGAATACAACTATGAAGAAGCGCCGACAGGCCGGAGCTCCTCCGAATCTCTACTCCTCTACTCTATCTCTCTACTTCTCTAAACAAGACTAGATCTAGAAGAACTAGTCTCTCCTAACTGCTACATCTAACCCTAACTGGAGATATTGAATTGAAGCTCAAGAATAGGGATGCCTCCAGGGGGGTCTGCCCCTTTATTTATAGCCCGGTGGGATGAATACGCGCCGTTGGATCAAACTGACTTAATGTGGGGTCGAGATGACTCCTCAAAGGCGGTGGAGGAAGACTCCAGAAGCCGAGGGCCAAAACCCTAGAAGTAGGGCCGGCCGGCGCCCCACTGTGGCGGTTCGGGCCCAATTTCGTCGTATTGTCTTCTTGGGCCTCCTGCAGTCCAATGGTGCATGTGTTGCCGCAGATTTTGATTCTGAACTCCGAATATAGCAAATGATAGGTCCGTTTCGATCGTCTCGACGAGCCCGTCGTAATGGTACAGTCCAATTGCTTATTTGAGATACTTTATTGATGGAAAGTTGCATATTCCTACAATACAAGTGGGAACACCAAAACTCGTGGAACTCGTTAGAATCAAAACCTATAACTATGATTTGTGATTCATTTTGTGTTAAATCATACTGTAGTTGACGGTTATTTTTAGTACTTAATGACCGTCGACACCTTCTAGGATAGAAAGTCTGTGTGTTTTACAACACTCCCCCTTGGGCGATTACCGCGATATGCACATGCCTCATAAAAAACTCCATCCGAAAACCTAGTGGAAAAAAAGGTTCTTGGAGAAAAGAATACACCGCATTCGTTAATTGCATTGCACATGTTGTCTCATTAAAAACCTTGTGTGAGAAACCTTCGAGTAAAAACTCATATAGGAAAAAAGAGTACAACATTTAACCTTCTTGGTCATATATTCTTCAAGATATTTTATTCTTCATGAATAGATATTGATCTTTGTGATCTATGCATAAATTTTAATGTTTTAGCAAGTATGATCTACTTGATCTTTGTAATTCTAGTGGATAATTAACTTCAAAGTAGATTGAATCAAATTGCTCCCCCTCATGAAGCCAAAGTTTGAACTTTATTGTTCAAACCACATTTTTTATAAATGTGTGATTAATTAATGGTATACAGTACTATAAGTTGGCTTAATTCTTCTATGAATTATATGGGTATAACAAAGAGCAATATGCTTCATGTGTAAATAACCACTTATTAGTTGTGCAAAACAAATAAAATTTTATCCTTTAGGGTAATAAGTCCTTTCAGAGGATTATGGGGGTAAATTAGTTAATATTCGATATCTTCTAGATAGTGTATCAAACTTATACAAGCTTGAATAATTTATAATTCTTTCTTAGTGGATTTTTAAATTGTATGTCTTCAAATCTTCGAGATTTTGATTGTACCACTAAATAAAAAATTCAGCCTTGCATTTAGCATTTAGGGGATAATTTAAATACCGAAGTCACCATTATTCTTATGCCTACTATGGTATCTAGAGGATATCAACACTTCATTGCTAGCATTACACTTTCTGAGTGTTTGTATGACACCTTCATGGTGTTTAGAATTCTCTATTCTTTCTCTCGGGTATATATTCACTCTAGGGATCAATGGTGTTTTCTTCAAGAATTGGATGGTAAATCATCCTTCAAGGATGTTCTTATTTTCTATAAATAACAATTCTCTTCTATAAGATACATTCTCTACTACATGAGAGATTATTATGTGATATACCCAATGAGATAGTGATTCTCACTATGAAGCCATTCAATGACTCTTTTCCTTCTAGGATATGCTCTTCTAGAGACTTCAATATTCATTCATGAATATATTCTACCTTATACTTCATAATACTTGTATGAGATTCAATTTTCATATGTTGCGATTTATATTCTTCAGGAATTATATAGATTTTCATAATCCACTTATTAACTGCATATTCCATATTCGTTCAATTTCATTTGCCAGAGATATAGCAGAACATTTATTTCTTCTTAGTAGGAGATTCAACCTCAATTGCTTTCTTCATTGACCCGATATAGTCGCTACACAGGCGTCTTTGCCATGGACTTCATTTCCGGATCTGGGTTCTCATAAGAGAAACATTTGCAATTATAAAAGTAGCATTGTCGACAATTATTATTTTCTCCTAATATTCTCATAATATGAGATTATTCTGTCTCTTTGTCATTTCCCAAACAAGAGATACTTTATTGTTCTGCATATCCAACACTAATGATGTGAGTGTGTTGGATTTCATCTTCATGATGATCCTCTTCATGAGGTGCTCAACCTTCTTCATGAGGTGTTCTCTTCATGAGAATGGAGGAGTTTCATTTTATTTCTATTCAACAAGTATACGCTAAACTAGAACCCACAGGCGTCCCCATGAATTTAAGCTTGATAGTATAAGATATTTAGTTTGCTACTAGTAAATAAAACTTCTGGTTTATAACTTCAAGTTACTCCTCTCATTTTTCAAAAATATCTGGCATATACTCCATTTCATGCTTCACAAGAGCATTAGTCAAACTAATATTTGACTTAGTGTGTGATATTATTCCTGCTTCAAGCTTCAAGGAATATTTTCTCTAGATCATTTTCCTTCTGCGGAAATAATATTTGGCATTTAAAATAGGCTTTCTCTCCCCCTAATGCCAATATTAGATCTTTAATTGCATACTTCAAAATAATCCCCTATGATGGGCTTATAATAATTCATATTCATGTATGTCCGTCTATAAGCGGAGGCCCATTTATGTATGCTATGATGATACTTTATGGGAAATATTTACATACATATTTAAACATGGGGTTATTCTATATTATATCTAGTGAGCTAGAATACATAAAGTGCATTTAAGAATGTTCAGCATTCCTACAAATTCAGAGATGTTCTCCCCCTGATTTGCACATATCATAGTTTATAAAACTATTTCACTGTCTAGCTTCTTTATTATTTACTAAAATAATTGATCCAAGAACTCATACATTAACAAAAATGGACCATATACTTCAGATGTATAAAAATACGCAACATCCAATTCACATGGAATTTCTTCAAGAATTTTCTAATTGCCATTAATGCAAAATTTCCTTTGATGCCTTATCTTCAAAAATCCCAAATCATCATAGATATGTTATCCACCACCTTATATTCACAATTATTTATCCCATCAATTGGGTTAGTCTCCATTGAGCAAACATATTATCTTAGGATACGTGGCCATAGACCAATCTTTTGCTTATGCATGCAATGCATTGAAAGCAACATATTTCTTAATTCAACAAGAATCACTGGACATAGCATGCTAGCTAGTCAATTTAATTATTGGGGGGTGTGCAAATGTAGGTACTAGCTACAACTATAGCGTCTATGTTAATACTCATGCAAGAGTGTAGATAGTTTAGCTCAATGAGAGAATAAAATAGTAATACACATGCGTGTGTGTAATGTGGAATGTTGGTATTCAGTCCAACGTAATAGATAACAATAAAATGCAAAGCTACAAGCTTACTTGCAATTAGTGCAGTAGAGAAAGTTAACTCTGCCGGAAGGGATGCGGGCAGAACTTCAAGTCCTGATACATGCACTTAAAGATAGATTTAGGAAGGGTATGCCTATTAAATATATATATTACCCATATTTTCTTATGTCTTTACCCAAAATTTCTAATCTTTTTCATGCTATAGTTACTTCGAGTAGTAATATTGTTGACATCTACTAACGTCGCCCAATATAACTTTATAACTTTTAACACTGGGGACGAGATTAGAAGATGTATGGTATTTAATTAACTGATCATTAGCATCTAGCCACTCATCTATTACCAACATTCTTTAGCATGAACTGGGTTGTCAATCCTAATTATATATGCTAAGAATAAATAAAGGTTTTACATATTATTCCATGTGACTAGGCAGAAATATAAATAAATATAAACTAAGAACAATTCTGCAAGCGGACAGATAATTATACCATTGTAGCATTTTACCTAGAAGTTCTACCAGGTTATCGATTTATATTTATACCACTGGGAAGGACTTGGATAAACTACAATCTATTATATTGATAACAATTATATACATACAATGAATAAGTGATGTTACCGATGTCATATACTCTACTCATAACAGGTAGAGGTCACAAGATAATAAAGATAAATAGGGTGATAAGTATGATCAAACATCATTAATAAAGATAAACATCAGAGCACTTTCTAGTCATAGTAATAGCTAGCCAATGGATAAACTAAGGAATTAATATCTAAGGTAATTCTATAACTACGTCAATGTATAACTCTAACTAGTGCAATTACATCTAGCAATCATTGTCAGATTAGTCCTATATCATGATCACATGCAAAGGGCATCATCTAGAAAGGTGTGAAACAGAGTCATCACCCAACTTCGCGACCGTGCCTGCTTGCCTACATACGGGAGGTGGACTACAGAGGAATCAACATAGCTGTCACCTACGCGAACTATCACACGACCCGGCACATCAGGGTGTACTCGCAGATAAACAGAATATCTAGACACCACGTCTACACATTGTTCATCATCTACCCAACAATCGTTTGGATAAACGCTATACGAGCAATTACATGAATTCAATAAGATCAAACCAACTATATTAGACATATAATTAAAGTGGACAAAGACTAATGTAATCAAGAACATATGAACTATTAAGAACAATGTTTCCCTAATCATAATGAAGAATACAATAATAGAGAAAGAACTAGAATTATACCGAACACTGCGCTCCAGACGATCGCCGGGGCTCCAGATCCTGCCGAAGAACTAGATCTCCTCTACTCTCTAATCTAACTAGGCTAGAACTATGAACTAGAAGGCTCTTGATAAACTAGTAGGCTCTTGATGGCTTGAAGACTTGTTGCCTTCGATGAATAATTGATTGATGCCTCCAGGGGGGTTTGCCCCTCTATTTATAGCCCGGTGGGATGAACGTACGCCATAGGATCAAACCGACTTAAACATAGGGCCGAGATGACTCCTAAGATGCGGCGGAAGAAGACTCCAGAAGGCGGTGGCGAAACCCTAGGGGGCGCCGCCCGGCCCTACCCCAGGGCCGGCCGGCCCCACTTGGCCAGGGTTCGGGCCTCGGTTGCTTGGGTGTGTTTCAGATGCTTCTAGTGTTCTCGTGATGATGTTTCCTTCGCGGTTACGTTTCGTGATAATTACGCACTTTAATCCCTCTTTTATGCTTTTCTAGAATAGTCCCTGAAAAATACAGAACATGCAAAACTCGTGGAAATTGTCAGTTAAAACCTTAGACTAGTATGTTTTCATGTATCCTTTTGTGTCTAAAGTTCTAATAAAAGTTGACGTTATCGACCGTCAACAAATATGCTTCTTGCATCATCTATGAATAATCACTTCTAATGCTCAATAGAATCTAATCATACTTCTAGTATTTATTGGTTATGGCATAAAATTCACATACATAGGGTACAACAAAACTTCTAGTTCTCAGGCTAAAAATATTAAATACTTTAGAATTATACTATTTCTTGACGAAATTTGTCCTTCTAAGAACAATTCATATGCCAGTATAGTCCAATTATTCATGTGCATCTAGAAAATTCAGTTTCTATTCTACCTACATGGTAGTGATGCACAAAGAACTATAACCTTCATGGTTAATTGAGACTTCTTTTTGTGGATAAAATAATAAAAAAATTATTTAGATAGGCAATAGGCAATTGTTTATATGTGAAACATATAAATCTAATTTATTCCATGAGAAATTATCACATGTTACTTCATGTAACAATTGCAACTAAGAATATTAAATATTTTATATTGGTCTTCAAGCTAATAAATTAACCATTAATCACTTAATTCAACGGGAATTAAAACTTAATGCACCACTGCCACTACTATTAATACTTTAGGATATGAATTCAAAAGAAATAAATCCATAAGCACATGATTTAAGTTCTTCTTCAAGAAAACTCTTAAATATTCTAAATAATATCATTCCCGCACGTCTTAACTTCTATACTTGACAAGCGGTAGTTTCATGCTCTATATTCAATTGTTATGATATATAGTCACAAACCTTCAATGGTGTAATATACGCAAGCCACATATTCAAAGTTATTACAATTGACAATATCCTGGTTTATAAAGCTGTCTAAAAGTTTAACTCAATTTCTGTTTAAGTAATGGTAAATTTAAATACTTCATGTATTACATTGCTCTATGATATTCTATACATAAGAGATATTTCTTCGAGAATATGCATTGATAAAATCTTATTTATCATCTTGTCTTCTAGACATTTAGTATAAAACTTCAAGCTATTATTTATAGAGCAGCATTATATCTCAATCTATAGGCATTTAAGCTTAAAAAATTCAACTTTCAATGCAACATGATATTCTGTAATTATAATTTGGGATTTTACTCATGCAGTGAGTCCCACGATACCTTAATTTGTTACTTCTCATGGCCATATAGTCATTCTAGAGAGTAATTAGAAATTATAATGGTTAAGTCCACTCCACTTCAATGTCAGTAGAATATCCTTCTAGGATTTAATAATGACCATATTAAAATAATTATGCCATTCAAGGCAAACCCAGGATATTCTTTCTTCATGAAAGTATGCATATATCTTTATAACAAAATCATGTGCATATAGGTTTACTGCGTGTAAACGAGTAGTAAGGACAAAAAGATAGTGGATGGTTATTCATAATATTCTTAGAAACATCCTAACATTTTTCAGGATCGTGGTATATGTAAATTTTTAGAATTAATACCAAGCATTTGTTTATCCCAAAATTCATTATGCTAGGAAAAACAAATATGAGCCTCTCAAAAGTGGTCTAAGGTTTGCAGGATTTAGAGAGCACATATACCTTACATATCATGGTTCAAGTGTAATAATTCAAAATTTTACTCTTGCAAGTATGTGGTATATAATTCAAAACATGCAATAAATAAATGCATCCAAAATAACATATTACCAAAAAAATGTCTACATACAATCTTCTTCTGAAAAATCCAAGTTTTCTATAGGCTTTTCTTATTTGCTTATTCGGTGAACCACACTACATTACAAATTCATATTGTTCTTTCTGGTCCAGCAAAAACTTCTTAATGTAGCCGGATTGCTCCTCGTTCCCTCTAGTCCATAGTAGGCCTGCTCGGTTTGGCTTGTGCAGGTCAGAACTACGGGCCACAAGCTACTTCTCTGTTGCAGACTAAGCCATTTTATGTATTGCAACGTCCTTCGGGGTTGTTGCTGACCAGGAAAGGAGCTAGCCGGCTGCGAGCCTGTGTGTTGGTGTGGACGAGTAAGCGATCGACGTTCAAGTCAGAAGAACTAGTGGCTGCAGGCCGGTTATGGTAACATCAGGATCAGGGGACGTATTGCTCTTCTAGGCCTTACAGAAAAAGAAAAATATTCACAGATTTTCAAAATCCGTAACACCCACGTATTGCATATGCTTGATTATGTTTCCTGCTGCTAAAAAAACAACATGCTAACTTCTGGCGTTTGATAGACATGATGATATAATTAATGATCCCATTGTTCAACATGGACATATATGAAAAATTCATATTTCTAGTAGTGTGCGGGCCGCATGCTGTACGGGTGGCTGGCTGGCTACAAGGTCAATGGCTTCGAGCCCAGGTTTTTAGCTGTGCGGATCACTGCGGATGTCCGGTGAATTAGCTGCAGTCATGTGGGCTGCTTTTGCACAATGACGTACAGGCCAAGGTGACAACAAGACAGTTTGGATTTGAAGCCATGTGTGACTCGGGATGCAACCCGAATTTGAATAGGACGTCAATAACAATTGTTAACAGCTTCTTACCGACATATGTTTGATGAATTCCAAACCAAATTCATGGCTGTTATTATGGATCTTCGAGTCCAAGTAATATTGCTGCAAGCGACTTTAATGACGGTGAGGATGTATCTCGCTGGATCAGCCTCGAATCCCAATTTGCATGGCACCGTGGTTGCTACTATAGATCCATCGTACAAGCATAGTACGTAATGTTTCTCATGTATGCATGTACGTTCGTACTTTATGTTATACTGCATATAGGGATGTCACGTAATAAAAGACCAGCAAGATCTAGCTCAATGGCTAGGACAAACTCACAATCTGCGAGATGTGTTTCTTTCATACCTGATAAAGGATGCCAATTGATCTACCTCACGTACCGCGTAGGGCAGTGGCTAGTAGTTACATACCACGTAGGCCGTTTGGCATTGTCGTAGGACTGCCTGCTTGACGACGACGGTACATGTCGATGTAGTGCAAATTCGATGGAGGTAGAGGTAGCAGATCCGTTCCGCTAACAATGTCGAGGACGTCGACGTCGTTGAAGTAGTCGCGGCAAGGACATCAGCATGGACGTCGGCGTCAAGGTCGGCGGCGGCTTCAACAGCGATGTCGACGAAGAGCTTGTCATGCTGATAACGTGTTATAAAACATGTTGCCAGCGGTTAGGACCTTCCCCTCTCCGTCTCTCACGATCAACATAGTAGAATAAAAGTAGAACAAGTAGACACAAGATGTAGAGAGACTATTCTTTATTTTTCTGAATATTGGTGATTACGACATAGAGTTCCCACGAATATATAGTCCTGTCAAGGCCTAAGAGTTTCAATAAGAACCCACCTATAAACGGATTATGATTAGGATTCCTCCTTCTCCTTTTCTTCTAGGACAGAAAGTCCGTTTGTTTTACGACAGTTCCATGGTCTCTCTGGAAATTAAGAAATGAGCTTTGCTTTCACGGGGGTGTGTTGGTTAGGTGGGAAGATGGTGTAATCCGAATTGCAAGAATGCTAAGGAGGTGGTTGCCGATTTACAAGTAGGAAACTGGTGGGCTCCTGGAAGGACTTATCAGCAAGTTAGAGATAGTATGAAGTCAACTGGCGATCGAGTGGAAGGAGGCAACAATGAGTTTGTCATCACGGTTGGGTCCATTGGGTGTTCAGTCTTTAGTCTTCACTAATGCTAGGAATGATAATCTTCATGAGAGTGAAAAGTTGTAATAAGAACCTTGGCTACACTTGAGTCTGCACTATGCTTATGGCGACAATGCCAAAACTCTGTGTGCACTCGAATGCTTGTTTGCCTTTTGAAATACAAAAGCTCCTGGCGACCCACAACCTAGCATATATATATATCAACTAGATGATCACATGCTAGGTTGTGGTTTGCTATGCAAATGATGCTTAGATTGATTTGAAATATGTTTAGAAGGTTATTAGGATCAATTCATGTGTTGGTCATTTGACCCAAAAAGATTTAGTTTAAAATTCTAAATTGATTTTCCCCTTAAGTGTGATTTCAAACCCTTTCAAAAGTGCTACTTACATTGCTTATCTCAAGTTGGACCTTTAATATGATTTGTAGAGAAAAATATTTGGAACAAACTTTATATTTTCAAAAAATTATGAAAATGCTTTTAAGGGCTTCAAAAAGGGAAAAAACAGTGAGTGGAATATTAAAAATTCTTATTTTTATAATTCAAATTTGAGCAAAATTCTCATTTCAAAATCTAGATCGATTCAGCAAAAACTTCCTATGTAGAAATGTTCTACTCTTCAAATGGAGCAACTTTCATATTTTTACTTTTTCAAAATTCTAAATCGTTTAAAAACCACAGCGCTCCAAAGTTTCAGTTCAAATTTGGGGGGTGGGACCCACCTGTCAGCGTCTTCCTCCTCCTCTCCCTTGTCCTCTTCTCCCCCACGCGCGCGACAGGGCGCAGCGCCGCCGCAGCGTCGCAGCGTGCACGCGCGCGCCTCGCCCGCCGCTGGCCGCCACGCCGAACCGGACGCGTGCTACACGACGCAGACGAGAGCACTCGAGTGCCCACGCCCTCGCCTGCCGCCCTGCCCTGCTCGCTGAGCCGCCGCGCCATCGCCGCCGCTGCACCGCCGCTGCCGCATTTTCCTGCTGGACAGTGAGCATAGACACAGCGTCGCGCGCCACCGCACGCCCGCGGGCACTTGATCGCCCACGCGCGCGCCTGGCCACCGCACGCGCGCGGACAGCCGCGCCATCGCTGACCGCCCACGGCCGCTGCCGCCGTGTCCCCTCTGCCCGACCGCGCGCTCCCGTGACCGGCCGCCTTGCGTTAAATGGGAGAACGGCCCTGCCCTTTTCCTCCCCTCCTCCCTCACCCTCTCGCCTGCCCGCTCTCCCTTTCTCCCTTACTGCTCCACGTCGAGAGCGCCATGGCCGCCGCCATGGAGCTCGCCGCCTAGCCACCGATTCCACCATCCATTTTCAAATTGGAGGGCAGCAACCTCTTCGCCGTCCTCCACTTCACCCTCACCGCCTTTTCTTACAGCCAATTAGCCAAGGTACGGGCCGCATTGGCATCTTCTTCTTCCTCCGCTGCCACGGCCGCCATGGCCGCCGACGCGGTTCGCCATGGCCGTGTCATCTTGCGCCATTTTCTTCGTCCATGTTGTGCATCGGGGTCGCGTAGTCGAGTAGGACTCACGGCTAGGACGAATCGACAAGCCGTGCACCGAGCTCGCCGGATTGGAGCTCGCCGGCGAGCGGAGCGCTGGCGCTCCGGCAACCCCTCGGAGTCGGTTTGGCGACTCATTTTCTTCTTTCTTTCGCGTTTTTCGGTCGAGTCGTCGTTGTTAAAATGCGTACGCGCACTAGCGCGCTCCGTCGTGGCCTCGGCCTACGAGCTCGACGTCGGCCTGCCGCCGGCTCGCCGCCGAGCGCCGCCGTTGTTTGAGATATTTTTCTGTGTAGTTTTATTTATTGCTATTGATTGCTTAAATCTATAGAAATGCATAACTAATTCTAGGTTTATCATAAAAATGTGATTCTTGTTTTGTTGCTCTAGTTATGAGATGCTTGATCTGTGAAAAATATTACATTGCTATGTCTTGTGTATAAAATGCCCTGTTGTATTAAAGTGTTAATATTGCTTATTGTTTAAGAAATTCATAATTAAATAATGACTTAAGATAATTGCTTGATAGTTTTTGTAGGCAGTTCTTATGCTAATAAGAAGCTAACCATACTCAAAAAAAAATCTGTTGTTAGACACTTTTCATAGTGCAAAGTATTTTTGGTCCATTTATTGCTGCTGCCTTGTGATTTTTGTGTAGGATAAAATACTTATTGTTTTGACTTAAAATTTTTATGGTCGACTACATTGTGCCTGTTTAAGCTACAGTAATTTTTGTAGATTTTTCTGTGTAGTTTAGCTATAGGTTGCAGTTATGCCTTCTTTTATAATTGCAATTGTTGAATGCAAGGTCTAGTTAAGTTAGGGTTATTGTGATGCTTAATTAAGCTTATGAGAGATGCAAATCTGTTAAAGATGATGTTGACTATCTTGTAGAATCATAAGTTACTCATTTATCATCATAAGCACCATACCCTATAATGCATCCATAATATTCATATACACCTATGAAAGATTGCCGGAAGAAGTGACGCTAGTAGTTCTCGAGGAGCCGAAAGGGGAAGGACAGCAGGGAGCAGTGCTGCAAGAGGCAGCAGGGGACGAGGATCGAGACGTTGACCTGCCCGGGTGTCCTGACCACCAGCCCAGTTCCTTTGTGAAAGGCAAGCCCCGGAGCATTTCTCCCTACAGTTTGCATAATAATTCAACTTGTTTCCTTTATTGTTTATGATTGCATTAAGTTTATACGAGTTGTTCGATCCGCTGATGCATTATGATTATCCTTGCCCGCCTGAATTATCCATACACCCTGTTAAGTTCAAGATCGCTATATGCTTAGCCTTGCTGAATTAGATCGGTAGAAGTCGGTGATTTCCTGTCATCTGCGAGTAATAGGTGAATACTCCCTTATGGTTGGCACTGCTGTTGTTGGAATTAAACATAACCATATGGCCGCAATATATCTAGATTGGGCGAAGTTTTATGGGGTTTTGGACCATAGTAAACCGTCCATGTCGATTAAGGATCTGACGTTGTACGTCCTCGGATCATGTTGAACAGTGCCCCACATTTAGCTGGAAGGGTGTGGTCACCCGACCGTGAAGCTGTTGCTCTGTTTGGGCCAGGATTCGGCCTAGCTACTGAAGTTGGTGTCGGTGGGCCACAGGGGCGTGGAGAGTAAGCCTCAGGTCGGTACCCGACTAGTATGCAGCCGGGCGGCCCCTGAGTGTGATGGTTCTTGTTGATCCCGCGACTTTACCCAAACCGATCCTCGGTGATAAAGGCTGCCCTTGTAAAGCATGCCTTGTTTGTGTAGGGAATACCCCCTCAGCTGAGTTGCAATCGATTATAATTGCCATCGTTCCTGGATAATGAACACTTGACCAAGCAGCGGCATCATAGTAATCTACTTGAACACAAAGATGGTTATGTTGCTGTTGGTGTTGATGCTGAAATGCTCAACCGGTTGGATACTCTTAATATTGGTTGATTCCACCAAAATGAATGATTAGTACAGGCGCAAATGTAGAATGATCAGGAGAATGACTTAAGAGAGGAAAGCTAGAAGGTAACCTGATAACTAATAAATATTTAATAAGCTCAGCTGTTCTTGCAAATAAATGAGTCAGCCACTCCACTTATAAGGCCTTGCTTACTCCTTGGTGTCACTTTATTTTAGTTTAAGACGGGTAAGTCTAGCTGAGTGCATTCTCGTACTCAGGGTTTTATTTCCCGTGTTGTTGCAGATGGTGAGATATTCCTGCTTCCATCCTGTTGTTGGTGATGAGTAGATCGTGGGCATGATCATTCCATATTGTCGTCTCCCTATGCTTTTGTTAGACTTGATGAAGGACCTGACACTATGTTTCAAACTATGTGTGCGTTTGTGAACTTAAACCGAATTTGGTTTCGCTATTTGGATTTGAACTTGGTATTGTATTAACTCTAGTATAACTCTGATGTAATCGACTACGTGCGAACTTTCTGTAATCTTGTGGATGGCATACGTTGAACTTATTTCGATCTGGGATGTAATTTGAAATGTTTGAAATCTTTCGAAATTTCACGGACTACCAGATTAATATGGGCACAATGTGCTAATTAAGTTGCCACGGCTGTTTATTTAGTACCTTGGGTTTATATTAGCTGGACGGTTCTGTTACAGATCTGGCCGCACGGAGGCTGGCGCCGGCGGCAGGCTGGCTGGCTGGCTAGGGCCCTCACCGCGCATCTCCGCAAGTCGGGGCGCGCGCTGGGTGCCACCGCCACGGCCCTGGTGATGAGGGAGGCCGGCGCCTGTTCTGGAGAGCCTCCGCCATGAGCAGCCGCGCTGCTGAGGTGGATCCGCCGACCGGAGGGGCCGCAGAAGCTGCTGTAGAGCACGCGCGCGGCGGTCGTCATGGTCGGCAGCTGTTTCTTCCTCGGCTACACAACTCCAGGGCGCGCGCGCATCCAGGCCTCCTGGCCTCCTCACCAGTGGCCTTGCAAGCTGCTGCGGTGGCCTGCTATCGCTCGGATCCGGCGACCTCAACCTCCGCGGCCGCCGGGGCAGGCCGCCATGCCCGCAATGCCGCCCGAGGACGTGGCCCCCGACCAAGACGCCGCAGAAGTTGACGGGAAGAGCAAGGATGCCGGGGTGCAGAGATCGTGATGCGGGAGGCGAGCTTGCCACAAAGGCCAGGCTGTGAACGCGGCCGCGTCTAGGCACACCGGCGTGTGCTGCAGCAGCCTATGTCTTCAAGCAGTAGTGAGCTCGCCTACAGAGCACGCCTATGCATGGTGGTTCACCATGCTGCGTCAGGTATTCTGCTCTGCTACCCGCTCAACGAACAGGTCTTCTGTAAGCATTTGGAATCCGGGCGAAAGCCCTGCGTGGCTGTTATGCCAGGCCAGCGACGATGGCGCCATTTGGTGTCATCTACCTCCCTTGAGGCGCCGCTGTGGATTTCATTTTCTGCTATCACAGTGTTGCACTCAGGATGGCGCATTTGGCGTCATATTCCTCCCTGGAGGCGTCGTTATTGCTTCCACTTGCCTCTTCCGCAAAGGCCATTCCGAGCTCGATGCTTGCACTGGGTAGGTCTCGGGGCGAAAGCCCACACGAGCTTGGTGTTCTTGGGTTGTCGATGATGGCATCCATGGACGTCATGCCCCTTCTTGAAGGCATTGACACAAGCACACCTATACCGAGTCTCGTCCGGCACAACCTTTGTATCCCTCTGGTTGCTCACTCCCCCTTTCTTGTTGTTGATCTACCTACCCTTCTACCTCTATATCCCTTGGCTTCTGCACACACCGCTTGCTTGCCAACAACGCCTTGGTCAGCTGTCCTCTAAATCTCTGGAGTGCTTCGCCTCACCATATGCTGGATTGCGAGGACCTTGATCTCCTCTTTGGATCTCCTCGTTCTCCCACTGACGGTCCTCCCCCTTTGAGGCTTCCTTTCCCTATTTGGCGTTGGTGGACGTTGGTTGGGAGCCCAGATGCACCTATAGGCGATGCATTTCACGGCTGTCGTCTGTGGCTTCGACTCAATGCCTTACAGCCTCCGGCTGTCATCTGTTGGATCCCACTCAGAGCCTTACAGCTGCATGTGGTTTGGAGTTCGTTGAAGTCTGTCATTGTTGGTGGCACTTGTTAGGAAGTAATGTTTGCAGTTGCTTATGGTTAGTTGGTTGAACTGGTAGCTAATTCTTTTCTTGTTGTTTTGGTGTTGTAATATCTCTTTCTCTCCATGTTGTACTTCTCTAGAGTGTTTGTACTTGGATTCGCGCCAAAGCCCTTCCACCAACTAGGGGTCCCCTCTAGGTATCTGTGGAATGAAATGCAGGTGGGGATTGTTTTAATCCCCCCGAAGTTGATCTAAAAAAAACCGAGACGAATTAGTTTCATCAAACACTAATTTTGTGAAATGCCAAAATGCTCTGTTGCTTCCAACGCCTGCTTACATGCCTTTATAGTTGATGTTGCAAGACAAAGTTATGTCAAGGTTCCTCATCATGAAAGCATTAGCTACTAAGCATCAGTGGGTTGTATCATTTCCATCCCATTACAAAGAAATCACAAAAACTATCCAAACGTTTATTTAAATCATATTAATTATTAAACAACAAGTGATTATGAGTGCGACAAGGAAGTAAATGAGTTGCCAAGGAACAATAGGGTGTTTTGTGTGCCCAGGTCTTCAACAATGTTCCAAATACACAAAACTCATTCAAGTATTTATCCGAATCGTTTTAATCTATATTTATATCTATATCTATACCTAATAATAAAGAGGCAAGATTACTGCTGCATTTTTTCGTCCATCTCCAATCTCTATTCGGATTATGTTTTTTTTCTGATTATGTATCCCTCGGATTCTACTAACCGTGCTACGTTTGGTTTTGGTCTAATAAATAAATCTATACCTAATAATACTATTCCAAATAAGATGAATATAAGAATCCTATAAACTAAATTTTTAGTTGCACCGGATTGGCCGTATTATTTTCCTTCATACACCGTGATGAAGCAAAGATCGTACCTATGTTGCTCTCTCTAACTCAAAACTGGCCAATCAAATAAGCACGCACCTTTCCAATTAGGTGCATAACCAATCACCTCATTGGCAGATAATGAGTCTTCTATTCCCTTTCTAAATCACGTATGCAATACTTCTAAACCCAACCAGCTGATCATTTACTCGGGTTTATTCCTCCCTGCTTATGATTGTGTTCACGTAAAGTCCAAACCGATGATGGTACTTTGTTTCCAAATTCCATGATTATTGTTTTGATATATTGTTATTTTGGTCCCAAAAGGCGTGGACCAGAGCGCCCCGATCGTCACCACACTTCTCTTATCGGGTTCTTTTAACATTGAAAAGTTAACAAGCAAGTAAGGGAAGCTCGATGGAGATTGGGACAAAAGTCAAACAAATCTATATCTATTATTATTAACATTAGCTTATATATTATGGATGCTATAGTCCTCTTAAAATAAACAATAGTAAGTGTTATCATGGCCCTCATTTTTCAATAAATGTTTGATAGCCTTTTCATGAAGGATGCACTTACCACGCAACCCATAGCGCGAGAGGGCGAGTGCACGGCCCCGGCACACTGCCCCGTCTTCCTCCTTGTTGCTGACGCCGTCCTCGCCCCCCACCCCCGCCCCAACTTCCACCGCTCGTGGCCAGTGGCTCTGGCCGCACCACCTGCTTCTCGCTCGCGCTCGTCAAGCCTGCCCACCGCTAACCTCAAGAAAATTGCCGGAGCTCCGCCCTCGACCTTACCCACCCCCGCCCCACCACCGGCAGCCAATGGTGAGCCGCCTCGCCGCGCCACCCGCAACCCACCCCTGACCCTCGACCCCGCCCACCCTAACACCAGGGCAGGGCGTCGCCGAGTTGCGACGCCCCTGCCCTTCTTTGGTCCAACCGCCTCCACCGCCGCCAAGGCCCTAAAGCTGCCCGTCGCCGTCCACACTGCCTGGCTGGCCTACCTCCCCAAACAACCCTACTATGCCGTCGGAGTTGGGGATGGAGGTCGCCAGAACACTAGCTGCCGATGTCGTCTTCTTCGTCTCAGGTGGCGTAGTTGTGGGCGATCACGAGTAGGGTGGAGAGCGTGGGAGAGGGAGAGGGAGGCGTGGGAGCGGGTCGCGCGATATTGCGTTTCATGAATATTTGGTATATTTTCTCTCCCGTTATAACGCACGGGCATATTTGCTAGTATTTATAAAGAGGCATTTAATTAATTATCAATATTCAAACCAGTTTTTTGTTGTGGAGTAGAACTTAACACGGATCAGCAGGGTTGTCACATTTATCTTAAAACTCACAAACATTGAAGCAGGGTTGTCACATTTATCTTAAAACTCACAAACATCATGATGTGACAACCCTGCTGATCCGTGTTAAGTTCTACTCTTCATAAATTATTTTAAGTGTGTTAGAATTATCAAAACACAACCAAACCTTTTGTGAAGGTAGGTCTAAGCACATGACATTTACGCAAATAGTTTCATGATTAAAGGATTAATATTTTAATATAAACCAATTATACAAGGATCATTTTTCTATTAAAAGATGGAAATTTAAAGCATAACGAAATTACTTATCATGGCTCACACATATTTTTCTCACATAGAGAACATTATTCAAAAGCCACAAAGAAAAAGTTTCACATGTTTACCACCTTCGTAGAATTAGTTATGAATTAAACAAGAAGCTGCTGCTATAAAAAAAAGAAAAAGAACTAAATCCTTTTCGCACCCACACCCAGCCAGCTGCAGACTGACAGGCGAGGCTAGTGTCAGCGGCACAGTACAACCGCGGGTGGCCGCGGGTACGCCGCCGTTGACCGGCGATTCCTCGCCGGCGGTGAGGTCTCCGGCGACAGCGAATACACCCAAGCGAGTCAATATAGGGTGGTGGCTGGACTGCTAGGGCTTTGCAGCGTGCTTGGCCACGGCCACAGCGGAATGGCGGCGCTCCGTGACGGAGGCGGCCGTCGGCGAGGTCTCCGGCGACGAGAAGACCACCCACACACAAGATAACGCGACTACGGATTCGAATGGGCGGATTAGGTCCTAGCTCGTGCTCGGCCGCAGCCATGGCGGCACGGCGGAGCAGAGCTCGCCGGCGTGGCGGTGCTCCGAACCAGAGGCTCACCACGAATTCGGGGCGCTGTTTGGTTGTGTCGGAGGCGAGGCGGAGCTGTGCTGCCGGCGTCGAGGGCGGCCCCGTCGGCGCGAACCGACGGCAAGGGAAGCGTTCCGGAGGCTCCGGCGCGCTTCAAACAAAACATAGAGGTCTTTGAGCATCACGGCGTCACCAATAACCCAGAACAGCAAGCGAGGGGGCGGGAGCTGCTCCAGAGGAGCCTGTCCACCGTCCACGGTGAGGTGGAGCTGGGCGGCTATGGCGGCCCGCCGCGACGAGAACGGCGCCTGCGGCCGATGCCGGCGGACAGAGGCGGTTAGAGCGGGTCGGAGAGGTGCGAAAGGGCGAGGCGAATTTGTACGAACGGGCAAACGGGCAGGGGTTCAACGTCGACGATGAAATTTGCCGGCGGGTGAAGTCGGCCGGTGGCGAGCAGGAAGGGGAAAGAGGAAGGATGGCCGTCTGCGACGCGCTTAAGATGGCGAGGACGACGTCCCCGACTTTGCCAGCTCCAGCTCGGGCTCGATATGCAAGCAGATGCGTGTCCGCGCGCGGCGGCAAGCGGAGGCGGCGGCCCTTGGTGAGCAGGATGGTTGCCTGCTGCCGGCGATGGAGCACTGCTCCATTCAGCAGACTGAACCCGGCTTCCCGTCATCTGATCTCGCGATTTTGCAGAACAACTAGAAAAACTGTCTTACTAAGATATTCTCTCTGATCCATGATCTTCAACATTGCATTAAGTCTCAAGATCAAAGGATTTTGATATTTTGAATTTTGAAAACAGGCCCAGTTCAGTTTGGGTGGGTTAAAACAATCGCCACCTACCCAGGGCATAGCCCTGGTTGGTGGAAAGACCACAATTCTTACATCAAAGTAAAACCAAGAAGGGATGAGGTTGTAGATTACATAGTTAGGGCAATTCTCCATCCCCGAAGCCATTCTAAAAAAATAAAAAAAAATAAAAAAAAACCCCACAGTGGAGTGGCCTTTCTCCAACCTAAACATACACTCCTTTGCTGAAAATGTCAAGAAACGAATAGAAAGTTCTGTGTTTATCTTTAGTAGCACAAAAATAACGCAAGTAAACATAATTTTCAACTAACATGGACTCAGGAGCAAGGTACAGACAAAATCAGCAGCATCTAATAATACATGATTCAATGAGTATGGAATTTTTACTACAGTTCAAGCATATAATAATAAGTCCACCATAAAAATTTCATCACAATTGGACCATAGAAGCGGCAGCTATGAATTATTCTAATTAATTACAGACAAAATTTGATTTTCTAACTAATTTAAAGCTAAAAAAAATTTGTATTAAAGTATATCATATTATATATTCATTGTGTAGACCTACTCATGTGGAGTCCAACAAAATTAGATTTTTCATTTTATGACTTTTCTGTGATTTACTATGATTTTTGAAAGATTCAGTGAAAATAAATAGAAAAAGGAAAAGGCAAAACGCGGTTACTGTAGCAAAACAACTGTCCAAAACCGCTCCAGGGGGTAGTTTGAACGGTTTTGGATAGTTCAAGGGGTAGTTTGAATGGTTTTAGATAGTTTAGGGGATAAATTAGACCGTTTCATAGTTCGGTGGGTAAGTAGTCACCACCCCATAGTTTGAGGGGTGACGTAGACTTTTTCCAATTGCAAATTGGCAGGGTTGAAAGGTTGGCGCAGAGCACTTCATGCTCTGTTCTGAACTCTTGTAATTGTGCTCAGAGAAAATTGGAATTTTGCCCTCATCACAGGTGGGTTTCGCCCGAATGTCATCGAAGTTGTGGGCTTCGCTGAATTACCCTTATCAAATGTTGCCCACCGCTTAAATGCCATTTCGAAATTTATATTCATTTTGTAAATTTTTTCTCTCAAATTTTGACATGTGATGACCATCTTACCCTTCCCTTCTCTCTCCCTCTCTGCTTTTCTTTCTACTAAGTCGCCGCCGCCATTGCCGCCGCCATAGCTGCCCCGTGCCGGAGCTGGCGCGGCCCCCTGGCCGAGCTCACCCGGCCCAAGCTCCCACGACCGCCACCATGGCCACCCCTACCGAGCTCGCGCGGCCCCGTAGCCAAGTCCCGCCACCGCCGCCATGGTCGTCCCCTGCCCGAGCTCGCGCCACCACCCCCATGGCCGCCCCTCCCCGAGCTCGGCCAGCCCAAGCTCGCGCGGTAGCCCTCTGCCGAGCTCCCATGGCCAGGGATGAAAATAGTACAGATATTTATCCGACCGTCCGTTCGACCGAATCCGTTTAGAGATGTTCAGATCTGTCCGTATCCGAGTCTGGATATTTAACATCCGAGACCGTATCCGTATCCGAATACTTAAATCGTATATTTATGATGTCGACATCCAATCGTATCCTATCCGGCATGGCTGACACTATCCGTATTCGAATTCGAATTCGATCATAAATATGAAAACAAATATGATATCAGTGATATCCGTTCGTATCCGATCCGTTTTCATCCCTACCCATGGCCCCGTGGTCAAGCCCCGCCGCCGCCATGGCCGCCCTCTACCCGAGCGCGCGGCTGCCCCCCATTGTCGTTCCCTGCGCGAGCTCGCGTGGCCGCCGCCATGGCTGCCCTCTTCCTGAGCTCGCATGCCCCCTGCTCGAGCTCGCCCTGCCTAAGCTCGCGCGGCTGCCGCCATGGCGCCCCCTGCTGAGCTCGCGCAGCCTCCTCGTGACCGGGTGCTACCAGGCCCCCCGCCCCGACGAGCTGCAGCTAAAGAAAAGAAAAGGAGGGAGGAGGAAGAAAGCACCAGGGGCAAAAGGAGAAGTTCAGGTCACAAAATTTTCAAAACAAGTCCAAATAAATAAGAAAACAGCAAAATGGCATTTTAGTAGAATGTACATGTTTTATAAGGGCAATCCAGCGAAGCCAACAACTTCAAATGGCATTTGGGCGAAACTCACCTGTGATGAGGGCAAAATTCGAATTTTCTCGCTCTTGTGGGATACCCACTTCATGCTTTGCCTTGTTCATTCGGCGTTCTGATGTTCGCTTTGTAACTCTTGCATGTAACAGTCAGGACTATGGCGGCTACCGCGGTCGGCGGCACGGCGCTCGCGCAGGGGCGGCCATGGCGACGATGGGAGCTGGCGGCCGAGGCACGCGCAACCGGGCCCGGAGAGGCGACGGCCAAAGCAACGACGCCATATCGTCGGAGTTCGCGGGCTCGGCGCGCTCGCTACCGGCGGGCGGGGCTCGGGACATGCTCGCGGCCGAGCGCGCGGCCGGCG
Organism: Eremochloa ophiuroides; assembly: GCA_038502445.1. NCBI lineage: Eukaryota > Viridiplantae > Streptophyta > Magnoliopsida > Poales > Poaceae > Eremochloa > Eremochloa ophiuroides. The sequence goes on along the minus strand of JAHLJS010000005.1, from coordinate 55,694,250 downwards.
GGGAGCGCGGCGGATGGCTGTGGGCGGTGGGCCGGGCGCGCTCGGTGCCGGCGGGCGTGGCTTGGGGCGCTCGCTACCGGGATGAGCTGCACCTGGAGCTGGCCTTCGCAACGGCGTGCGTGGTGCTGTCTGGGGCTCTGGGCCGAGCGCGCGACGGGTCCAGGTGCAGAGCAGCCGCCGCCGCCATGGCCCTGCACACAGGCCGGCGCGCCGCCCCAGCCCACTGAGGCTCAGGCCACGCGGGATCTGCGAACGCGCGCTCCGGCCGGCGAGGATGAACCCCACCCCAGCGAGGCTCTGGCCGCGGATGGGCCGCGCAGACAGGCCAGCGAGACAGCGTCGATGGCCTTGAGCGCCTCGGCAGCCGCGTTGGCCTTCTCCTTGCCGGCGCCAGCTTCGACGCCAGTGGGCGGCAGCAGATTCAGGACGGCGGCGCCTGCCACAGACGACACTGGGAGCGCGCGGTGGTGCACGGGGCTCTCCGGGACGCCCGCGAACGAGCAGAACCACCCGGAGGTGCTCTCCTGTCTGCGCACCGAGGTGAGCGCCGCCTGGTCCCCCGACTCCGGCGAGCCGATGACGGCGGAGACGATCCAGGGCAGGCGACGCGCCGGCCTCCAAGAACGCGCCGCCCAGCGCGCCGCAGTCGTTGCTGTTCCGCTCGGCCCACAGCACGCCGGCGTCCCCCTCCCATCCCCGAGCTCGTGCTCCAGCTTGCACAATAGGCCATGGATGAAGGTAGAAGAATGTCTCTTTGCAATTTAGCCATCCTCTTTCTATCTTATAAATTTAGTGTATCATATGTCTTGTGAATCTTCCTGAGTAGCCCCTGTTCACTCTGTTCGGCTGGCTCATACGGTACGGCTGACTGGCTGATTGTTCTGAGAGAAAAACACTGCTGAGTGGCTGGCTGGTGCTGACTGGACTAGCCAGCCGAACAGCTGCATTCGGCCAGTGAGGTGAGGGTATTTCGGACTCTTTCCACCACATTTTGAAGCCCTTAGCAGCCATCACATGATCAAACAGTCAGACAAACCGAAGGACCTGCTTCGATTCTCTTGTTCCATTTTGCAGCCATGAGCCCATGATCTGGTACAGCCTACACTTGGGATGAAATTTAATCGCCACAGCAAAACAGCCTCTAAATCTAAAAAAAATAGTAATGCTTAGTTCTTTTTTCTTGACACTTTCAGTACACCTTACTAGTACAAACAATGATTTATGGTGAAAAAGAAAAGAGAAGGAAAATACTTTGAAAAGTGGGAAGAAGAGGAAGGCAACAAAACAAAGCGTGGGGGCATCACGACGCGCTCCATTGCAGAGTCTCAGGCGGCCAGCTTCCTCCTCCTCGGCTCCTCCCCACCAAGGCACTAAGGCCAGGCCCGGGTCGGCTCACCCCCTCGGTGACCGCCGCCTTCTTTGACGCCTGCCTCCGACGCTGCCTATCCCCCAAATCTCCGTTCGTGTTTGGCCGAAATCCACGGGAGGCGCTCGTCTTTTGCTGAGCTGCTCCGGCCTCCGGAGCGCAGCTGTGCCTACTTTGAGTTCAGGTTTGTTTCTCCATCCGAGGACAAGATTCGGAGCGTCGCCGAAGGGAGGCGATGAAGGGGAAAGGCGGGGCGATGGACCGGAGGTCCTCCGCCAGGTGGACGGTGCTGGCGCTCTGCGCATTCAGCTTCGTCCTCGGCATGCTCTTCACCGACCGGTGGGTCTCCCTCTATCTCTGTCTTCTACCTCTTCCTACGTGGAAAGCTTTGGATCCCGCCGTGCGCTTCCTTTGCACCTGGGGTTCTTGGGGGGTTCCGTTCCTCACCCGGGGTAAGGGCGGCTGTGCATTGAAAAGATTGATTTTTAAGGCTCCTGTTACGTTTCAGATTTGAAGTTTGAATAAAGCTCTTGGCTTCGCGCTCTTGGCTTCGCCAATGGCGTTTTGAGATTTGTTTGGAGGGAAGTTGGATTTTGAGCGCCCTCTTTTTTCTTATTATTAAATTTTTTGCTGTGGTCTTTCCTTTCTCGGAGTTCATGGCGATCTGGGTTGGTGGAATTGTCCTTTTTTAGATCGAGTTTCGATGTCGACTGGGGGCGTAGGTATCTTCCTATACCTGTACCTTACCTGCTCATGGCTGCGTGCGTCGTTTGGAGATGCTTACTGCTGATATACTAAATTCATTCAGCACCAAGGAAGCAAGCATGGAATTTACTATGTTTTCTGAAGGGGTTTTCATCAAACGCTTGTATGAGATCTTACAAAAAAGTGAATTGGGGCAAAACTTCTGTGGAAAAAATCGACAAAGCAACTACGCTGAGCTTTGTTGTAGCAAACAGCAAGCTTCGATCACCAGCAAACCGCCTTAATTCGTAGAGCATCATTGTTGTCAAATCTGCATGATTTACTATACTTCGTTTCTGTTAAAGTTCGCATTTTGGGGATGATTTTGACCGTCGATAGTGATCTGAGTATGTTTCTCAAACCGAAACAGCCTGATTTTGTTTTCTCTTTTGGTCTTCCTACTTGCTGATGAACAGGGGATTTATTTTTATTTATTGAAGCTTTGTGTTCGGAACAATATCGATGTAAATATAACTTCATTTAATGTAGTTTTGTCAGAAGTAAAATTCTTTAAACTTTGACCACAAGTATCTAAAATTTTTTATACATTGGCATCACAAATTTGACATTATCGGATTACTAATCATTGTGATAAATGCTCCCATACTATATATAGCTAGTTTCATTTTAGATGATATATTTTTGTAGATATTGTTAGTCAGAATGAGATATTTTGACTTAGACAACCCTAGATGGACTTATATTTGTGAGCAGAGGAAGTGCCTGAGTGTCCTTAGGCACTGCGGTTGGTTTAAAAGAGAAGTAGTGGTGGGCGTATTGTATTTGAATATAAACATGGGCCTGATTGATTTGGATTCAAGATCAAATTTTACTCTCCAAAAACAAACTTTTTATGCTTTACGTGAAAAATTGTCAATGCTGCCCATATTATATCTGGATAGAAACTTGAGATAAGGATTTACTTGGAATCAAGACCAAACATAGCATCTAATGAATTCACTGACTATCTTTAGAAGTAGAAGCGATGATTTGAGCCCGATTGTAATATAAGGATAATTTTGGTTTCTTGATTCCAAAAGTTCAATTTTTGACACATTTTGAAATTGAATATAAAAGTTTTTTTAATGTTTTTTCTATTTTCCATGAGAGATCATTATGGATGGTTTTACAGGTTTTGGACAGCACCAGATACGAGTTACCATATAATGTCTCAATGCCGGAGGCAAGAACAAGAGCTCCAACTTGTATCAGAGGACTGCAACACAAAGAGGGTGGGTTCCATTTCAACTTGTGTGATTTCCCATGAATTCTTATTGCTTGGTTTTTGATTGAAAATCTCGAAAATAACTTTGGATGCAGAAGCATGGGGAAGACAAGGATATAATGGGAGAGGTAACCAAGACCCATGAAGCCATACAGTGAGCTCCTTCAACTTCATATGTGGTTCAACCTATCCATGCAACTGTGTTTGAGTTTCTGTATCTGAAGACTTTTCCTTGGAATTTGTTTATGGTGTTAGATCGTTGGATAAGTCCATCTCAACGCTGCAGATGGAGCTTGCAGCAAAGCGGAGCACACTTGAGCTGCTCCGATCTAGTGGTTCACCAGTAACCTCTGAAACTAGCCAACCAAGGAAAAAGGCATTTGTTGTCATTGGAGTCAACACTGCATTCAGCAGCCGCAAGCGCCGTGAGTCCGGGAGACATGGATGCCTCAAGGTGTGTAGTTGGTCTTGTAGTACTTTGAACAAGGCGAAATAGTCAAATTCGTTCTTGAACTATCATCGAAAACTCAGTTTAGTCCCTGAACTATGAAAACGGCCGTTTTAATCCTCAAACTTTCACAGCCGGCTTAATTTCGTCCCTAAACTATGAAAACGACCGTTCTCGTCCTCAAATTTTCGCAGCCGGCTCAATTTCGTCCTTAAACTATGAAAACGACCGTTCTCGTTCTTAAACTTTCACAGCCGGCTCAATTTCGTCTCTGATCCGATATGGAGCGTCACGCTGGCTCATCTCGTCATCGTCTAGTCAGGTAGAATCAGTTTTTAAAGTCTGCAACTGATTTATTCTTATTCCAACTGGTTGTAACTAGTTGTAACTCTTCAATACAACATTGATGAAGATGATTTTTAACTGTAGATCTCAATAAAATCTACAAATTTTTAGTTTTAATTTTTTTTATTTAAGGATCTTAAGATGCTCAAAAAGTTGATATAAAATTTTAGCACCATAATAATTACCTGCTGCTGCTTGTAATTAATATAAAAGTTAATGTAATACCTCTGGTATTACCATTTAAATAATCTGCCATGTCATCATATTTAAATTTAAGCATCTGCATATGATTGTGCTTAGGGCCTAGAGTGATTTGATTTTAGCTAAAGTATTGATTGGGTAATTAAGTCCTTAATCAAAAATCAAAAATAAAAATTAAATAGAAATCAAATTAAACCCTAAAGTTGACCTAAAAACCCAATTCAAAATCTATATGGAATATGGGAAAAATGTCTTAATAAAAGTTGTAGAGTTTTTAAAATGGAACAACTTTTATTTTTGGATATTTTGAAGTTATATTATAAAAATTCAAATTTAACTCAAATTACTATATTGAAATTTATATTTGAAACTTCAATTTCAAAAATATTAAGAATCTTCAAAAAACTTCCTACATAGAAGTTGTCAATCTCACTGAGTAGAACAACTTTCATGTTTACCAATTTTCAAGTTGTTGAGAAGAATCAAAAGTAATTTTAAAATTTCAGTTTGAAATTCAAACCCTACTTTTACCCCATTTTTTGTAATTCGAAATTTTGGCCGAATTTGAAATTTGTGTCAAAAGCAAAAATGATCTACACGAAATTCTCTACAACTTTTGTATTCACCACTTCCTCGGATTCGATTGAGATCAGCTCGAATTTGCATCAAATAGCTTGTGACCTACTTGGCCTAGCACTGTAGCTACAGGGGGGTCCCCCCTGTTCATCTTCCACGTCGCGCGGGCGCGTGCCGCGCGCGGCGCCGGGCGCCGTCCGGCCGGCGTGGGCGACCAGAGCCGCTGTCAAGCAGCCGAGAGGGGGCCCCGGACCCAGCCGAGCTTATCCCCTCCCTTGCCCGGTGTTATAAACCACCACCGCACCGTCCCGACCTCATTTCTCCTTCTCGCGGCCGCCGTCGAGCTCAATCGGAGTGCGGTGAAATTCACCGTGACCAAGCCACCATTGCCTCTTCCATCTCCAAGCAAGCTCGCTAGCTTCCTTGCGCATCGATTGGTGTCATCGGTGTGGGCTGTGGTGCCTCGAGCATCCGGAAACGCGGGTCGTCGTCTCGGCGTCCGGCCGGAACCGAGCAGGGCGCTACCGCACGTCGGAAAGCCGAGGCCGGTCTTTTAGGGTGAGGTTCTACCGGAACTTGTGTGCGTTTTGGGGTCCTTGTGTTTCTCGGTTTCTCATGTGCTAGGTGGTTCGCCATTTGGTGCTCTAGGATCACCGGAACGGGAAAGGTCATCGCCGGTGCTCTTCGTCGCAAGTCGGCACGTCGTCAAGCCCGCTCCTCCGTCCCGTCTCCGTCCCAGCCAGCTAGTGGTTTAGGGTCGTGGTGAGTTCCCGAATCGTTTCCTACCTTTGATTTGGTCGCGTTCGTTTCGCGCTCGCCGGCGTGTGGTCCGCCGCCGCCGCAGAGTCGCCGTAGTGACCAACGAGCTCGTCGCCGGTCGGGTCTAGCCGTTTAAGGTCTCTAGGGTGGTGTCTCTAGGCTCTGCTCGTTGTCCGGTGGTGTTTCCCTTGCCGGAGGGAGGCCGCCGGCGGTGAGCCGCCGTGCGCACACGAGCGCAGGGGTCGGAGCGAAGCAGAGAGCGAGAGGTGGGAGGAGGAACTGACGGCTGGGGTCAGCCTGTCAGTGTCCCGTGCGGAGGCGCGTGAGCGCGCGCGGGAGGCTGACGGCTGGGGCCGGCCTGTCAGCGACCCGGCGCGGAGGCGAGCGCGCGCGGCCGCGGCTGGGCCGTGCTGGGCCGGTGCGGGGTGTAGGCCGGCTCGGTGGCGCGCGCGCGCGGTGTCGCGGTCTGGACCATGTTGGGCCTTAGTGGGCCGAATGGCCGTTTCTCTTTTTCCAGCGATTTTCTAATTGCTTTTTCATTTTAATTAAAATGAATAGTGTTAAGTTTTGATATTTTTGTATGGATTAATCTACTGCACCAAAAAGTATGAAAATATTTCTAGATACTCTCTGTGATGTGTAGAATTTAATAAAAATATTAAATACAGGATTTGGGTGTTTTCTGTATTAATTAAAAATCAGCACATTAAATGTTAAAAGGAACTTTGATGATTTTTAATAATTTCTATGATGTTCTAAAAATCATGAAATTTATTGTGTTACTGTTTGGTACTAAAATCTATCTGTTGGTGCATTTTGACATCAAATGGAAATAGTTAAATATTTATTAAATTATATGTTGGTTTAAATGATAATATAAGGAATAATAAATGGAATGATTATTGATTGGTGTGATTTTTGGATTGATTGAGATTCTAGGTCAATCACCTTTATGACCTAGGGCAGTATGAATTAGATTATTCATGTCTAGCTAAGGTAGGGTCTTATACCCATGTGTGGTTTATTGTTATTAAATTTCGTCTGTCATTTCATGTGCATCACATTCATACATTCATTCATTGCAAACGTGTAGTGACCGAGAATCCAGAGGTAAAGTCTGAGGGTCCATCTGAGGAGACTACTCAGGAAGTTGTACAAGGATTTGATATTTGTGGAACTGACCCGGATCCGACACTCTACGCAATTCAAGGCAAGCCCCGGTGCATTTGCCCTCTCCTTGTGTTTTGAAAATATTTATTACTTGAGTTAATTATTTGCATTAGGTTAATAGGAGTTGGGTGGCAACCAATTGATGCATTACCATCCTTGAATACCTGACAATACTTGAGAACCTGATTTATTAAAAAGTATTGCAAAATGCTTAATCATGCCTAATATTAGTTTTGCAAAAATGTTATTTCAAAACTGTGATGATGTAAAAGCACAAGAATCACTTTATGGGATTGGTTATGTCCTTGTTGGTTGGCAGTGTTCCTAGCTAGTTCACTGTCATCAACGAGGAAGGGTTTTTCCTGCTCGGTGATCGTGGCATTGGGTTAGAGTCCCAACAATTGTCACCGATGGAAACGGGATTCGAAAACCGAAAGGACAGGGGTATTTGGGTTAGAGTCCCAATGCACTGTCGCCATCGAAAAAGATTTAGGGACCGTTCGTTGTAGGCCTGCTGGATCGAGACTTTACAACTAGCCACATACTACGGAAAGCCTCTGACTCCGGTGGCTCTACTGCTGGAACCGACAACCACGCACTGGGAGTGGAGAGATGGCGAGAGTAGCGTGTACCCTCGTGGCCGTCGTGCCTAGAGACGAGAGGAGTACTGTGCTCTCGGGTGGCGCAGGACCGGTTCCGGGGTATGAAAAGCCGTGGTAGGCGGGGTTGGCGTATGCAAGCTTAAGTGCTACATACGCAGTGTGGATAGGAATCCCCAGCTGGGTATTAATCGATTCGAATCGTCGTTGCTCCTCGGATATGGAGACTTGATCCTTCGACTATTCAGCGAATAGTGGTTCGGAACTAGGATTGTTTTTGAATGGATTAAGTAAATGAAAGAACGTTGATATATGAGAAAGTATTTGGAGAAATGGATAATGATGAATGGTATTTTTGAAATAAAATATTGAGATAGGAATAGTAATGCTTTTCCGCAAAAATTCTTGAACTCTTGCTAACCCTTACCTTGACTCCCCTTAGCCTGCATTCCTGAGTCTAATCTTACACTTTTAGTCGGGTAAGTCTTGCGGAGTACCCCTTGTACTCAGGGTTTGTTAACCCCGTTGCAGGAGGGCAGCAGGAGACTGAAGTTTGTCTCGCTCCGTGCTGCGTCACCATCGTCCAAGAGAGTGAAGAAGACTAAGGTTAAACCCTTGGGCAGGGTCCGTGTAATATTTAACTATCTGTCGTATTGTTGTTCCAAACTCTACTGCTATCTCTTCAAATTTATGGTTTGTAATAACTACACTTAATTTTATTCGAACACTGGTCTGTAATATTAAGTACTATTTACTCTTCCGCAAATTCTACTCTGATGTATTCTGTTATGAAATGTTGTAAATCTGTAATGACTTCGCAATGGGATCCTGTCGGAGATAACGGGTGATTATGTAGCCCGGCAGAGCCTGCCTAGGTCATATGGAACACGGGTTCGGCTGTCAGATGTCATTAGTGACGTTGACAGGTGCTTGTGGGCCACGTGATTTAGACGGTTCTGTTACAGTTAATATAAAATTTTAGCACCATAATATGAACTTTTTGAGTATCTTAATGTCCTCAAATAAAAATATTAAAACTAGAAAGTTGTAGATCTTATCGAGATCTACAATTTTTATGAAAAAATCATCTTCATCCCATTTTGTATTGAAGAGTTACGACTAGTTGCGATAAGTTGGAATAAGAATAAATCAGTTACAGGCTTTCGAAAACTGATTCCAGCTGACTGGGTGATGACGAGACAAGCCAGCGTGGCGCTCCACATCGGACCAGAGACGAAATTGAGTCGGCTGCGAAAGTTTAGGACGAGAACGGTCGTTTTCATAGTTTAAGGATGAAATTGACCTGACTGCGAAAGTTTGAGGACGAGAACGGTCGTTTTCATAGTTTAGGGACGAAATTGAGCCGGCTGTGAAAGTTTGAGGACTAAAACGGCCGTTTTTATAGTTCAGGGACTAAACTGAGCTTTCGGCAATAGTTCAAGGACAAATTTGACTATTCCGCCTTTGAACAAATTATGGTATGGGCATGTCCATTAGATTTGCACAATGATTAAATTGTCAGTTCCTAGTAACCTCTACGTATCGAATTCAAGGCACACGAGTTTTGATTAGTTTTTTTTTTCGACCAAGCTTGGACTAGCTTAACGCTTGACATAAGCTATACTTCTACTTGGCCTTCCATAGAAAACGAAGAGGGAGGAGGGTGTTATGGTTTTGTGGCATTTTATAAGCTATGGAAAGAGTTGTTTAATTCCTGTGGATATCACAGTCAACTGTAGAGAGTAAAAGGCGCCTAGAGCACATCGATCATGTCTTCTAAAAGCTGAACCGAATATAAGATCCAACATCGCTAGTATCACCGCCAGCAACCGGAAGGGTAGATCCGCTGCCACCGGTGGCATCATCGACGACTGGAAAAACGATCTCACAGAAGGGGAAAAATAGATCAAATCCCTCCTCGAGAAGGACTATGCCAACATACCTCGATCTCAGGAGCATGCCATCACCGAAGACGATGACAAATCCACCAACGATCCGGTACGAAGAAGGAAGTCGGACCAAAAACATCGAAACAGCTAACCAACTCCAAGTATTATGGTGGAAAGGAAAACAAAACAAAGAAAAAACCTAATAAAACTGTAGATCTACTGATGATAGACCCCCCGCTCCTCCTCACCACTGGCAAGGCGGCCGGAGGTGAGGGGAACGGGGGCCAAGCGGCGGCGGTGGAGTCGCCCTTGAGAATGATAGGCAGGGAGATGGCGGCTAGGGCAAACCAAGTTGTTAAAATAAACGCCAAAAGATCAACTTGAAATTCTTGAGCAGAAAAAAAGACACTTTCATGTTTCCTGCATTTTTTCTGTAAAAATAAACCGATTTCTGTGAAATCACTGCGTTCCAAAGCGTCCTAAAAATGTCTGATTGCCTTCGCTTTGTTAAATGTGAGAACTTAACCGGCTGCATTGGCTGCGTTCGGCTGGAGGGATAAGCGCTTATTTTTCAGCACTTCAGCAGTACTTTCCTCTCATAAGATTTCAGCACTTCTACAGCACTTCAGTGCTTTTCAGCGCTTTTTCAGCTTCACCGAACGGAGCCATTGTCCATTCTTATCTTTGAACGCAGAACATCTTTCAAACCAGTAAAAAAGGTGGTTTCACCTAAATTATGCAGGAATTTTCATGTAATATTTCATTTCATATAAAGTCCAGCACACCAAGATGTCCTGAAGTTCTCCAGAAGTTTCATATTTGGGAGTTGGGGACTACAGTTTCTCAGCCTGTACAGAAAAGTGCGCGTTTCTCGTGAAGGAAGCAATCCAGAAAAAGGACACCTAAGCGGAGCAAAATCGCAATAAAGAAAACTTGAAAGGATTAGACTGAACAAAGTAGCTCGCCGGTCGGTCTCCGAAAGCTCTGTTTCTCCTTCCCGGCGCCGGAGTCGGAGAAGACCACCGCGGGGAGATGGACAGCAACAACCTCCTGGCGGCGTGGCCGGTCGTGGGCCCGGGCGTCGCCGGCGCCGTATTCGGCGCAGGCTGGTGGTTCTGGGTCGACGCCGTCGTCTGCAGCGCCGCCGCCTTCCCGTTCCTCCACTACCTCCCAGGTAAAGCTAAGCGCGCGCCGTTCCACCCCGAGCGTCGCGCCCTCGTCTCGCCTCCTTCGGTCTGTGCTCCTTGGACTTTAACCCCGCCCGTGGATTCTTTCTCGGTTAGGGTTCTTAGCCACGTTCGCCGCGCTCATGTTCAATTGCGTTAACCGGAAGGACATCGGCGATGGCTACTACTCACCGTACGACGACTCCGAGTGGAGGTGAGGGAGAAATTATTGAACCCTAGCCAGGTTTGTGGTTTCTGGTTCTAAGGTGATTTCGTTTCTTTGCTGATGCAACTAACTGAACCTTTTAGTGTCCAGCAGTGTGATTTGGCAAATATCATGCTTGATTGCACTAGTTATGATGATATTACTTGCTTCCTATCTGCTGTGTATTGTTGCCTAGAACCTGATCACATATGGAATTAATAAGAGTTTTTGTGGCTTGATCTGTAGGGTAAGTGATTTTGGACTTCTAGTTTCTCTGATAGAGCGGGGTCTTAGGCTTATATTTGGCTTGGAACTTGTAGTGACAGCTTTTAAAAATAATTGTAACAGAATAGTTTGGACAGAAATTGCATTGTGTTGGATGGGATTCACTTTCGCACTTAGAAGATTTGAGCCATGGTAAAGCTATCGACTCACATTTTCCTGTCGCTGGATTGCTTTGGAAATGGGGTGAGGGCAACACTAACTAAACTAGACAGGCAAAAAAATACTCTGTCCGTTCCAAATTATAAGTCTTCCCAAGAATCTTGGAGAGTCAACACTCAACACATCTCAAGGTTGACCAAAATTATAGAGAAAAATATAAAGATTTATAACATCAAATAAGTATACTATGAAAATATAACTAATGAACATCTAATGATACTCGGTTGATATCATAAATGTTATTATCTTATTATGTAAATTTGGTCAAACTTGAGATGCTTTTACCCTGCAAGATTCTTGGAATGACTTATAATTTGAGACAGAGGGAATAAGACAAAGTGAAACGAAGAACTCCAATATCGCCATCGAAATTCCAAGAGCAGCACATGTTAGGTGTGCCACAATTTCTAGCTGCTGTTTGGTTCACCACAGCTGCGACTTGCCACAGATTCTTAGCCCCATGGCTTATGTGTCATAGATAGATTTTGTTGCCAAACTTTACCACAATCACAGTTTTGATTTTGACAGCCACACTTTCTTTGGCAGCCATACTTTGCCTAAGATTAGTCATGGCTAGGTTATGTACCAACCAAACATGCAAAATAAACTGAAACTACAGGAAGTAAAGATACATAATTGTCAGCATTACTTGTTTGCATAATCACTTCGGAAGTTATCAAATGCTTAACTTGTGTCTACCTGCTATTTTGGGAAAAGAAATGCTGTAAAAATTTCCACTTATGTGCACACATCGCTTCGCAGATTAACAGATTTGTGAACCCCTGTTATAAGGAAGGATGTTCTCTTGAATTTTTATGAGTTCCTGTGCGATTTAACATTTAGCCCTCTTTCACTGTATGACAATGGAACGCAATAAATTGCAGGGTGAAACTCTGGCTTTTTATTTCATATGTGGTGTCTTTTGTCTCGTTGGCTGGGTCAGTCGGTTTTTTGGTTCAAGATGCACTTACAGATACGGGGCCATCTGCGTGGACTGGCACGGCTGGTGTCCTGCAGTGTGTGTTGTGTTAGTGAGGTATTTACTCTTTCCTTCTTTGGTCCATTATTATTAGTCGTTCAGTCCTACAGTGTTTTTGTGTCTTCTGTGAGCTTATAGGTGTATGACCAAGAAAGATGAGGATGCTAAAGGTGAATGAGTATGATTTGGGCTTGTTGGCTGACATGCACTTAGTGTATCATGGTCTATTGTATCACCCAAGCTCAGAAGTTTGGTATCAATACAAATATAGTCGTGTACCATGCTGCTTAAAATTAGTTTCTAAGACGACGTTTTGGAGCAAGAAACTTCAGGGTTGATGCGTAGTCAGTAAATATTGTTACATTTTCCCTGTTGACAAATTTCTCGTGCAAAGTTCAGCAACGGTCACTCGGTCAGTCTGCTTTTGTATCTCCTGAGGAGTCTCATTTCTGTTGCTAACATTTGTAGATGCCAATCCTGTAAACTCGTCAGTTCTGATGTTTGGGACATGTAATCTCTCTGAAGATTGGGCGGTGTGACTATTAGGGTCCTGTATCACATCACCTGTTCAAGTCTAACCTAAATGGCAGTCCAGTCGCAACGATGCATGGTATCTTCAATCTTTCTTGGTAGTTCTAGTTCATGACTTAAGAAAAAAAAAAGAAAAATGCAGGTCGTTGTATCATGCAGAAACAGATACATTTCCCACCCACATACAACAACAAATGGCACCAGCAACTTGTGAATAGAGCTGACCACTTGTTTAAGGGAATACTCCCTCCGTCCCTAAACAAATATTGTTCTCGTTTCCCGAAAAATATCTTTGACTAAATTTATACTAAAAATTATTAATATTTATAATACATAATTAATATCATTAAATAGATCTTTTAGTCTATTTTTTTAACAAATTTATATGGAGGAGTAAATGTTACACGTATTTTCTACAAATCTAGTTAAACTTGTGGCACGAACACCTAAAACGTCAATAGTTTAGGAACGGAGGGAGTAGGTGTATCTTTGACAGTTGACGCGTAACCCAGCCATTGGCTTGTGTGCTGCTTGACTGCTAAGCCACTGCTCTCTCCGTTCCAGAAATGCTATTATCGTTTTAAACTTTTTAGAAACTGTGTTTGACCGTCCGTCTTATTCAAAAATTTTATAAAAATACAAAATTAATTAATAATTATTAAAATATATTTAATGATAAAACAAATCATAATAATATAAATGATATTTATATACAATTTTTAAATAAGACGAATGGTCAAACGTGATATCTTAAAAGTCTAAAACGACAGTTTTTCTGGAATAGAGAGAGTACTATGCTGTTCTTTCAGAAGGAATATTCGTTTCCTTGCCTTGCACGTTGCACGTCCGGCAGACCGGTACAGAGGAACAAAACGGGCAGTCCTCGTCATTCGCAGTTCATGGCTGCTTCTGTTTTTACTTTGACCCTGAAACTATAGGTCGTTTCGGCCGAGGCTCGACTCGAGAGCTATAGTCCAGGAGAAGGACGCAGAGTCAAGATCGGAAGCTTTGTAGGCAGTTTTGGCTTCAGTTCGTCAACAAACATGTGTTACGTAGGTCAGTGGGAGTAAGTTTTATTTACAATTAAATAGATTGTCATATAGCCATATTCAAAGAGAGAAAAAATGAAACTTTTTTTTTGACACAATTATCAACTCTCCATGAGTCATGAATTTAATATCGATGAAACTATATAACAAAACTACCAATCTTAATGCAAAAAGTTTCATTCGACTCTTAAAGTTTCATTCTATAATTTTATTGACATTAAATTCCATGATTCATAGAGTTGTTAATCGTACCAAAAGAGTTTTTTTTCTTCTCTCTCCTCTTAAATACACTTTGATGGGCCTGCTTGGTTACCTACCAATTTTTGCCTAATCAAAACTACGGCATGCCAAAATTTGTAGTCCTTTATTGATCTATTACCAAAGAATTGGCAAACTATTTTTTATGGTCAAAGTTTTGGCAAGTCTCTAGAATGTTCTTAAACTTATATAAAAGAGAAAATTGGCAAGCCTTAGTTTTGGCACTCAACCAAACACATACCCAAATTTTTTACCCTAACTTTGACAATCTTAATTTTGGCAAGCCTTGATTTTGGCAATCTTTGATTTTGGTTGGGCAAAAATTGGTAACAAATTAAGCAGACCCGATATGTCATTAAATATACCTATATGGTAACTCAGGCGATGCAAATAAAACTTAGATGAAACTTTCGCTGAGACTGGCCTTAGGGCCATTTTATTTTCATTAATTTCAGCGGGTGTTCATGAATTCTTGTCATCTAGTGTGTGTACGATATCGATAGTAACCTATCCCGGATGTCGTAACAGGTACACAACAAGAGGGGTCGTTGTCAACTCTCAACAGTTTCAACAGCTTGAGAGAATTCCACGCATGGCACGTGCCAGGACGCCATAGCTTATTGCGTAGTTGCCCACCCAAATGGTCAAAGTGCATAGTTTAGGCTTGGAAGGTGCTGCTTTCCAAATGGTTGCACCGAGCAGGGCCATCCTGACTTGAGACGGAATGAATGTCCCTGAACCTAAAAGCATCTTCAGCAATACTATCCATCCCACTACGTATCCCCAATCTAAATAGTGGTGGCCATAAAATTCACTCTGACAGACTACCTATTCCACTCAACAGATTTATTGGCTATCCAATCTTCCTATCCATTCCCGTTGGGCCAAGAACAGGTTACCTAAATTTTCTCTCTCCTCCCCACACGTCGGAAACCCCTGACGTCGCTCCTCCCCCAGCGCAGCACCACCCGCGGCGGACGGCTCCTGCCCCTGGCGCACGGCCGCGGCGCCGGCTCGCTCCTCCCCCGTCACGCGGCTCCTCCGGCGTGACAGCTTCCCCCGGGGGACAGCCCTCCCCGTGGCGCGCTCCTCCCCCGCCGCGGCACCTCCCCCGACGGGTGGCTCCTCCGGCGTGGCAGCTTCCCCGGTAGGCGGCTCCACGTGGCGCGCGACCGTGGCCTTGCCAGGGCACGACCCTCCTTGGCGCCATCTCCTTCCCAACCGGCTGCTCTGTGGAGAAGAAGACATAATAAAGGATGACAGGTGGGACCCACTTGTCATTCTCTGTTAGGATGGGTTTGGGTAGGTGAAAGGTCCTAAATGGCTAGAGGGGGGTGAATAGCCTATAAAAATCTACAAACAACACTTAACAAGCCGATTAGAAACAATAGCGGCTTTGCAAAGCACTAGCTCTAAACTACACTATGCAAGCCACCTAGACAAGTATACTACTCTATGATCACTAGTTCACACTCAAAGGATATGTCACTACTATACACTACTCCTAAGTGAGCAACTAACTAACAAACTACACAAGAGACTAAGTACACAAAAATAAGAGTAAAGGTGATTTCAATACCCCCGGTGTAGAGAAGATATGAAGTCCAATATAACCAATCAATCAAATACAAGAGAAATCCTTGGTAGAGAGATGACACAAGATTTTTTACCGAGGTTCACTTGCTTGCCGACAAGCTAGTCCTCGTTGTAGCGATACACCCATTTGGAGGTTCACGCGCTAATTGGCATCACACGCCAAACCCTTCTCAAGGGTGCCGCACAACCAACACAAGATGGGGATCCACCAAGCTACGAGCAATCCACTAAAGATGCCTTTCGCGATCTCCCGCGGGGATAGGCTCAAGAACCCCTCACAATACCTTGATCGGAGGTAGAGACAATCACCAACTCCCCTCAACGATCCTCGCAGCTCCAAGCCGTCTAGGAGTCGGCAAACTCTAAGAGTAATGAGTGAAACCGCTGCGAATCACCGCTACCAAGTGCCTTTAGATGATCTCTATCAATCCAATGCACTTGATGCTCTCCAAACTCACCAAATGATGATCACAATCAAGTAGGATGAGTGAGAGTGGAGTGGGAAGGCTCACAAGTGTGCTATGATGTTCAGGAGTGCCAAGAGCTCCTTCCCAAACCAGCCAAGTGACTATTTATAAGCCACACACAAGAAACTAGCCGTTTTAGACTTCACTGCGTACCGTCGGACTGTCCGACATCCACACCGTCGGACTATACCGCACGGTCCGACGCCCTGGATGAACGCCACGTGTCACTAGCCGTTTGAAGTCAAACGTTGGATCACAACGGCTAACTTCCCGCGCTAAACGAACCGTCGGACGGACGAGCGTCGTACTAAATCATACGGTCCGACGCCCTCAACTGACTACCGTCGGACTCAGCCAGACGGAGCTGTCGGACTAACGAACGCGGCCGTTCGACGTTTCCAGAGAGCTCCCCGAGCGTTGAAAATCGTCGGACGTTGGTCCGATGCTCACCGTCGGACTAACGCCGAGAGTCCGACGTTCTCAGAGCTCGCCACGTGTCATCTCTCGCACGATCTGCACCGTCGGACGCTTCGGCTAATGGTCCGACGCTCAGGGACTGAGCGTCCGACACTCTCAGCAGTGTTAGCCGTCGGACCGAAGACATTGGTCCGACGCTCTGTTTTCTTTGGATTTTCACTCAAACCTTTCACCCTTTGTTCCCATGTGCTAACACCAAGTGTTCTACATCTTGTGCACGTGTGTTAGCCTTTTCAAAAGTGTTTTCCAAGGGTTTGTTAGTGTCACTAGCATCTATATGCAATGCAATGATCATGAACACCTAGTGGCACTTGATAACCGTATTTCATCAACGATTTCGCTCCTCTTGATAATACGGCTATCTATCCTAAATGTGATCACTCTCTCTATGGAGTCTTGATCACCAAAAACAAAAGAGCTCCTATGGATTATACCTTTGCCTTGAGCTCCTAGCTTTTTCACCATCTCTTAATGAAGCTTGTGGACTCTTTTTGATGATGGACTTATACCATTTGTATGGATGCCGTCATTGCCCTTCACTTGTGGCCTCCACCGACCCGGTCCTTTGCTCCATCTTGCCATTTGCTAATCAATTCTCATGAACCACTTAGAGCAATCGTTAGCAAACTAGGTTTCATCAATTACCCAAAACCAAACATGGGCTTTCAGTAGGCTGTTTTAGGTAATGTTGCTGGAGTTGGGAGCAAAATACGAGTAGTAGAAAAATAAGTGGCTACCTAAAGAGAGATTTAGGTAGTTTAATTTGGGCAGTATTGCTGGAGATGATCTTGGTCCAGTTTAGACAGCAAAATCTTGGAGAAAAAAGGGCTATTAGAGGCCGGACTTGTCTTTATCTAAAAAAAAAAGAGGCCGGGCTTGTGGGGTGGCATCACTGTCACGAGCTTGAGCGTTGCCTTTTCGATGTACCGTACGGTTAAATATGAATTATGAGTGCTTACAAAAAAGAGTGTTGTTAAATCATTAACCACCTGCATACACGTTATTCCCTTCAGTACAAAAAAAGTAAGTTTAACTACCTTGTTAGCAAACCTGAGCACCAGAAGCAAATTTAAACACTTTATCTTTATCTACCTAGATAAATCAATTTTTAGAATTGTCTTAAGTCAATTTTTTTCAATTTTTAACCAATATATAGGGAAGAAATAGACATTTGTGACACCAAACGAGCATATTGTGAAAATATTATTTATAGTGTGTCTAACGATACTAATTTGGCATATTAAATTTGTCACGGAAAAATGGCATATTAAATCTTGACGTCCTTTCTATAAATTCAGTCAACTCTTAACTCTAAGGATCCATTTTTTCAGGAGTAAAAGAAGTATTAAAAAGAGAAGAGATTCTTCCATCAACCTTCTTTTTTCTTTTTCTACTTTTCATAATGCCCTCACGTATGTCCTCCCCATGTGTGATCTGGACTCACGGCTACTGCTTATATAAGTTAGAACAAAACGATCCTAGTATAAGCACATTGTGCAAAGGGAACATATCTGGGTAAACCAACCTTTCCGTGCAAACTTACAAACTTCTAATCTAGGCTACATGATGTTGATTCAAGGGACGCAGGGAGATTGGGTAATTTTGTGCTTAACCGCCCGCTCCTAATCACACATTTGCAAATCCCCCTTTCACCTCTCCCCCGTGTCCTCTTAGATCAACATCATGTGGTCCAGATTAGAAGTTTGCAAGTCTGTACGGAGAGGTTGGTTTACACTAGATATGTTCCCTTGTGCAAATGGCATATATAGAGCAGAAAATTTTGCTAAGCATCATCTCTAAGCATTCTCATTGTTAATGCTCCAATATGATCAAACCTGGTATGGCCATCCATAATTTTTTTTAAGAAGACCATCTGCAAAAATATTGCAAGCGATGCATCACCTTGCGTTCTTAAGAAATTGAAAACTGATTTCCCCTTGTGTTTTGAACTTGATCCCTTTTTTAAAAGTGTTATTCCCACTGGACGTAGCAATTTGGAACATGATGGGTTTGAGGCACAACTATTTGCGGCCTGAACGCTTGGTCTAAGGACAAAGCTAGTATACAAATACTAGATCATCAGGGCAGTTGCTATGGTTGAAACCATGTACGTAATCAAGAAAGTCACGTCAGCAAAAATCTAGATATAGAAATTATCTCACACAATGAAAGTTTCTTCTCATAATAAATATCAGATTTATTTTATTCGCTCTCCCTTCCCGTTTGCTCTCTCTCTCTCTGCTTCTTCCCAGGCCCGAGCAAGTGCACTTGCGGGCGAGCTCTGATGGGCGCACTTGCTGGGGACGACGATGACGACGGTGCCCGCGTCTCGCAGCGCTGGCCCAGCCAGGGCCACCAGCCGTCCCTTGCGGTGCTCCTCGACGCCACCGAGGCGCGGCACTCGTCCATGGAGCGCGTCCGAGGCAGCCGGTCGGTGAGCATGGGTGGCAAGCGCGGGCGCGTCCCAGGCAACTGGTGTGAGCGCGGGCGGGCGGGCGCCGCGGAGCATGGCGAGCTCGAGGCCGGCGAGCGCGTGGGCGAGCAGGAGCGTGTCCCAGCCTCCCAGGCAGCCAGTGCGAGCGCGGTGCAGCATGGGCAACCTCGCGTCGGCGAGGCGTGGCGAAGCACAGCCAGGCAGGGGCGAGCGCGGGGCGGCCTTTCAGGGACGAGCGCAGGGCGGCGAAGCGCGACGGCCTTCCAGGGGCGAGTGCAGGGCGGCGGAGCGCGACGCGGAGGCAGCGAGCGCAGGTGGCCGCGGCGGCCGGTGACTGCATGAGCTCGGTCGCGAGGGCGCGGGCGCGACGGCGTGGCGAGCTCGAGCGCGGGCGTGGCGGGCGAACTCCAGCGCAGCGAGTGGAGCTCCGACGGTCGAGCTCCGGTGCCGCGGGCGAGGAAAGACTCGGCACGGTGGCCGGCAGGCGCGGGCGTGGGCGTGCGCGGCGGCAGCCAGCGCGCGAGCTCGGTCGCGCGGGCGCGCGGCGGGCGACGGCCCATGCGTTCCTAACGGAGGTCCGGGCGAGCACAGGCTAGAAACGGATCGTTTCCTCCCAACGGCGAAAGGCTCATTTCTTCCTGCATCGTTTCGAGCGTAGACACCGTTTCTCATGGAAGAAACGGTTCCTACTCTTTCTTCTCTCTTTCCTTATTTATTAAGATGTCACGTCAACATTTTACTTAGCTAACAAGTTATTTAATGAAAATAGAAACCGCTCATTTATTACCATTGGAAGTGCCCTTAGATAGCGATGCTTCACGTATCATAAGTCTGCTAGAAATGCTTTATGAAATGCAGTCCAATGCAAGTAACCGTATAAATCATAGGCCTTTGTGAAAAGTGTCAAGTACTACTACTTGACCATGGAAGCACGAAGACATTTAATTACATAGGCTTGCATTATCGTTTGGTCCTCACACAACACCAACACAAAAATATTATAAAAAACACCAACACAATAGGGATTGTTCTTCCAACCCACCATGCCCATTCCATGACGTGTTGTCACAACATGCATAACACGTATAGGCGATTGGTCAATGGTGCTGGCGCAAACCCATTAGCCGGAGCCTGGATTGGACCGTTCTGTGCCTGTGGAAGGAACCCTCGTCATGCCCAACGACTAACCTGCACTAATCATCCTCTTTACCTTACGATAGGTGCCGAATCAAACAAAGCACACCTTTTTTAAACTCTTTTTTTAACACCTGGTGACATTTCTTTTTGAAACGAAAGAGATTCTCAACCGTCGTGACTCCCGTGTCGTCTTTCGCAAATCTTTTGTCCTTTACTACTCGTACAACGTGCTAGAGTCCTAGCAGTAGTTACCAAAGCTCATAATAAATATATTATTACTCTTTGCTATTTTTTTATACTAATTAAAAGAGTTGGTCTTTCTTCTCGTTAGCGTATGAGGTTCATTTGTAACAATCGACACCTGGATCTAGTTAACCTATTTACATCGGTGACTGGTATACGGGACCTAACTTAAAACATGGCCCAAGTCCAACTAAGCACCAGCTCGTCAAGGCTAATGATGTACCTCCTGCTGCATCCCATCACATGATCAAACAGTCAGACAAACCGAAGGACCTGCTTCGATTCTCTTGTGCCATTTTGCAGCCATCATCCCATCACCTGGATGAAATTTGATCACCACAGTGAAACATCCTCTAAATCTAAAAGAAAATAGTAATGCTTAGCTCTGTTTTCTTGACACTTTCAGTACACCTTACTAGTACAAAGTACTACAAACAATGATTTATGGTTTTGATAAAAAGGAGTGAAGAAAAAGAAAAGAGAAGGAAAATATTTTGAAAAGTGGGAAGAAGAGGAAGGCAACAAAACAAAACAAAGCGTGGGGGCATCACGACGCGCTCCATTGCAGTCTCTCAGGCGGCCAGCTTCCTCCTCGGCTCCTCCCCACCAAGGCACTAAGGCCAGGCCCGGGTCGGCTCACCGCCTCGGTGACCGCCGCCTTCTTTGACGCCTGCCTCCGACGCTGCCTATCCCCCAAATCTCCGTTCGTGTTTGGCCGAAATCCACTGGAGGCGCTCGTCTTTCGCTGAGCTGCTCCGGCCTCCGGGGCGCAGCGCAGCTGTGCCTACTTGAGTTCAGGTCTGTTTCGCCATCCGAGGACAAGATTCGGAGCGTCGCCGGAGGGAGGCGATGAAGGGGAAAGGCGGGGCGATGGACCGGAGGTCCTCCGCCAGGTGGACGGTGCTGGCGCTCTGCGCATTCAGCTTCGGCCTCGGCATGCTCTTCACCGACCGGTGGGTCTCCCTCTATCTCTGTCTTCTACCTCTTCCTACGCGGAAAGCTTTGGATCCCGCCGTGCGCTTCCTTTGCACCTGGGTTTCTTGGGGGGTTCCGTTCCTCACCCGGGGTAAGGGCGGCTGTGCATTGAAAAGATTGATTTTTAAGGTTCCTGTTACGTTTCAGATGTGAAGTTTGAATAAAGCTCTTGGCTCCGCCAATGGCGTTTTGAGATTTGTTTGGAGGGACGTTGGATTCTGAGCACCCTCTTTCTTATTATTAATCTTTTTGCTGTGGTCTTTCCTTTCTCGGAGTTCATGGCGATCTGGGTTGGTGGAATTGTCCTTTTTTAGATCGAGTTTCGATGTCGACTGGGGGCGTAGCTATCTTCCTATACACCTTACCTGCTCATGGCTGTGTGCGTGGTTTGGTGATGCTTACTGCTGATATACTAAATTCAATCAGCCCCAAGGAAGCAATGATGGAATTTACTATGTTTTCTGAAGGGGTTTTCATCAAAAGCTTGTATGAGATCTTACGAAAAACGTGAATTGGGGCAAAACTTCTGTGGCAAAAATCGACAAAGCAACTACGCTGAGCTTTGTTGTAGCAAACAGCAAGCTTGGATCACCAGCAAACCGCCTTCATTCGTAGAACAGTGTCATTGTTGTCAAATCTGCATGATTTACTATACTTCGTTTCTGTTAAAGTTCGCATTTTGGGGATGATTTTGAGTGCCGATAGTGATCTGAGTATGTTTGTCAAACCGAAACGGTGTGATTTTGTTTTCTCTTCTGGTCTTCCTACTTGCTGATGAACAGGGGATTTATTTTTATTTATTAAAGCTTTGTGTTCGGAACAACATCGATGTAAATATAAGTTCATTTCATGTAGTTTTGTCAGAAGTAAAATTCTTTAAACTTTTACCACAAGTATCTAAAATTTTATATACATTGGCATCACAAATTTTACATTATCCGATTACTAATCATTGTGATAAATGCTCCCATACTATATATAGCTAGTTTCATTTTAGATGATATATTTTTGTAGATATTGTTAGTCAGAATGAGATATTTTTGACTTAGACAACCCTAGATGGACTTATATTTGTGAGCAGAGGAAGTGCCTGAGTGTCCTTAGGCACTGCGGTTGGTTTAAAAGAGAAGTAGTGGTGGGCGTATTGTATTTGAATATAAATATGGGCCAAGGATTGATTTGGATTCAAGATCAAATTTTACTCTTCAAAAACAAACTTTTTATGCTTTACGTGAAAAATTGTCAATGCTGCCCATATTATATCTGGATAGAAACTTGAGATAAGGATTTACTTGGAATCAAGACCAAACATAGCATCTAATGAATTCACTGACTATCTTTAGAAGTAGAAGCGATGATTTGAGCCTGATTGTAATATAAAGATAATTTTGGTTTTTTGATTCCAAAAGTTCAATTTTGACACATTTTGAAATTGAATATAAAAGTTTTTTTTTATGTTTTTTCTATTTTCCATGAAGATCATTATGGATGGTTTTACAGGTTTTGGACAGCACCAGATACGAGTAACCATATCATGTCTCAACGCCGGAGGCAAGAACAAGAGCTCCAACTTGTATCAGAGGACTGCAACACAAAGAGGGTGGGTTCCATTTCAACTTGTGTGATTTCCCATGAATTCTTATTACTTGGTTTTTGATTGAAAATCTCGAAAATAACTTTGGATGCAGAAGCATGGGGAAGACAAGGATATAATGGGAGAGGTAACCAAGACCCATGAAGCCATACAGTGAGCTCCTTCAACTTCATATGTGGTTCAACCTATCCATGCAACTGTGTTTGAGTTTCTGTATCTGAAGACTTTTCCTTGGAATTTGTTTATGGTGTTAGATCATTGGATAAGTCCATCTCAACGCTGCAGATGGAGCTTGCAGCAAAGCGGAGCACACTTGAGCTGCTCCGATCTAGTGGTTCACCAGTAACCTCTGAAACTAGCCAACCAAGGAAAAAGGCATTTGTTGTCATTGGAGTCAACACTGCATTCAGCAGCCGCAAGCGCCGTGATTCTGTCCGGGAGACATGGATGCCTCAAGGTGTGTAGTTGGTCTTGTAGTATTTTGAACAAATTATGGTATGGGCATGTCTATTAGATTTGCACAATGATTGAATTGTCAGTTCCTAGTAACTTCTACGTATCGAATTCAAGGCACACGAGTTTTGATTAGTTTTTTTTTTCGACCAAGCTTGGACTAGCTTAATGCTTGACATAAGCTATACTTCTACTTGGCCTTCCATAGAAAATGAAGAGGGAGGAGGGTGTTATGGTTTTGTGGCATTTTATAAGCTATGGAAAGAGTTGTTTAATTCCTGTGGATATCACAGTAAACTATTTTTTCTTAGTAAAGTTCTCTTCTTTTTATTAGGAGAAAAGCTGCAACAATTAGAAGAACAGAAGGGAATAGTTATCCGCTTCACTATTGGGCACAGGTAAACATATTGTTCTTCTACTCCTAGTACATTTCTTCTTTTTTTTTTTTTTGTTACTGATTGCATTGTATTTTGTCTCCCATGCTCCTGTAATAATTTCAACTGGACAGGTTTTGTGTTCCATTATAGAATGAAATGACTCTCGGTACTTTTGTTTATTACCAGACTACCACAGATATGAATAATTGTGATTCAGACGCATGCTTTGTCCATGTTGATATACTGAACAATGCACTGGCAATATTACAGCATAAAAAATAATGTAGCTCTAATTTCTAAACTGTAACTGTTGTCATTTTTTTTTTCTTGAAACTGCAAGACATCATAGCATGTATCCCTGTGCTTCTCAGAAGTACCTAGTCTTGCAGAGCATTAATCTGCAAAGTACCTCAAGTCCCTGAGTTTACTTGTTGCTTCCTAGTTCCTCCAGCCATGATAAAAAAATCTCGAATCGTCATTCTAGTCTGTTATAATTCATTATCTCTTGCATAAGTTCCTGCAGATATTAATTTTATACTGTTACATGAT
Source organism: Eremochloa ophiuroides (assembly GCA_038502445.1). Lineage (NCBI taxonomy): Eukaryota > Viridiplantae > Streptophyta > Magnoliopsida > Poales > Poaceae > Eremochloa > Eremochloa ophiuroides. Next base: position 55,669,994 of record JAHLJS010000005.1, on the reverse strand, counting down.
TTCATCCTTGTTCTTAAAAATTGTACCTTCTGAAATTTGGATATAAAAACTGCCTGTTTTGTTTGTTGCACAGTGCTACATCCAACAGTATACTGGACAAAGCTATAGATTCAGAGGATGCTCAGCATCATGACTTTCTTAGGCTGGTGAGGATGTAATCAGTATTCTTCAATAACACGTGAATTCAACTATACTTTTCTGTCACTAGCCCTGACCTTTTTATTGCATGTTGTTTATTTAATGACGCAGGACCATGTTGAGGGATATCATGAACTCTCAGCTAAGACAAAAATATTCTTCTCTACTGCTGTTGGCATCTGGGATGCTGACTTCTACGTCAAGGTTGATGATGATGTGCATGTAAACTTAGGTGCTTGTCTCTTCCTTAGACACAATTACTTCCTCTTAAAATTCTTTTGACTCAGTTTTGTTCACTGTTGCATGCATATGACCAAACAGGAATGCTTGCCACTACCCTTGCTCGGCATAAATCGAAACCAAGAACCTATATTGGCTGCATGAAGTCAGGCCCAGTTCTTGCTGACAAGTAATGTTTACTTCTACACTGTTACAACATGAATTCAAATGCTAGATTTGAAGTACTAATAGAGGCCTGCTTGAACCTGCTCTATTCATATAGGAATGTGAAGTACCATGAACCTGAGTACTGGAAATTTGGGGAGGAAGGAAATAAATACTTCCGTCATGCTACGGGGCAGATATATGCCATTTCGAAAGATCTGGCGACTTATATTTCAATCAATCAGTATGTTTAATTCATGTTCTTGACATACAAAAGGGTGTCTGTTCATCTAAAGGAAAACTAATGATGCAAGTGATATTTATCAGGCCTATCTTGCACAAATATGCAAATGAAGATGTGTCACTTGGATCATGGTTCATTGGTTTGGAAGTTAATCACATTGATGAAAGGAACATGTGCTGTGGAACTCCACCAGGTCTGTTTTGTTGTAGAGTATTGAACAATGGCTCATTTACATGTTTGCCCTCTACTTTCTCCTGATTGTGAATATGTACTCCCACAGATTGTGAGTGGAAAGGGCAAGCTGGCAATGTCTGTGTAGCATCTTTCGATTGGAGCTGCAGTGGCATATGCAAGTCTGTTGAGAAGATCAAAGATGTACATGCTCGCTGCGGTGAAGGGGATTCAGCAGTTTGGAGTGCTCTTATCTAGCACATACCCTCGTTTTCCCGTAAATATGTAGCATACTTGGTAAGCTCTCGTGGTGGACACCTGCATAGGCAACTCAAGTAAACTTGACAAAACACAAAGATTGTGATGCCCCGTGGAATATGATCTGAAACTGCAGGAAATAGGACGTTTGCCAATGGTAACTTTGGCTTGGAAAAATTCTGCAACAACACCTAATTTTGGTTTGTCACTGTTTGTGACTTTCGGTGGTGTTTTAGGAACTCCAAAGTAGGGTTGCAACTAATGTTACTGATCGTACATGTAGAGGGAAGATTTTCTCAGCTGATGCGTATGGAAGCAGAGATCATGTAATGTAGGACATTGTTTTATGCAAATTTTGACATTCTTTCGCGAGTTCCTTTCTCACATTCTGTGGTTCATGAGAGTGTACCATGCTGTAACATATGAGCCATGGGCGGATGTTGGTTTAGCAAATCTTGTTCCTATTAGCAGTTATTGGTGCTACAATGGGCTACCAATGTGCCGAGATTATGGGTTTTTGTACCGAATCACTATACTGAGGGAGCGTTTGGATTGAAGGAAAATTGGAGGGTAACTACAGGAATAGCATTTGTTTGAAAAATCTTTCTCGCCGTTTGGAATACAGGAAGTGACAACTTTTCCAGAGGACAGGTTTAAGGTGTACTTTGGGGGCAATTTGAAAATGAGCTTGTTGCTTTCTCATAGCGTGTGAAGCCTACAGCTTTGCTAATTGCCGCTGTGGTACAAGCTCGCAATAGCTCTTTTTGGTTGCCATGTGGGGAAATGCTGTATGCTTCAGTAGATTGTTAGTTTTGACTTTGCAACCATGGCACTCGATAGGAAGGAAAATAATGAGGTTAATTAATACCATTATGCAATAATGGGGTTCACTCGCCAAAAAAAAAAAATGCAATAATGGGGTTTTTATAACTTATGTGTTTTTATCCCTGTGATAGGAACACCTGTGTGGCTGTATTTCCAGTGTTTCTACAATCCGGAAGGTCCTAGGTTCGAGTCGTAATCTCACATTGTACACAGATGAGGATAAGGCTGGCCACTAACACCCTTCCCCAGACCCTGCACAGAGCGGGAGCTCTCTGGGTACGCCCTTTAGGGAGCTCTCTGGGTACGCCCTTTAGTGTTTCTGCAATCCTATAATCCAAACTGGCTCTCTTATTCCTAATATTTTCTATGGGTTTGTTTAGTAGCTTTGCTCAGTATTATGTAGCCTTGCATAGCAATAATTTGTAAAATCTAGTTTGTTTGGTTAAAGGGCAAGGACATCTCAATTTCTGTGTTGGCAAGATTTTTCTTGCTGGTGTAAGAGCCAATTTGGCTCTCCTGGATGGGCAATTTTCTTCTTGTTTGCGTCAGCTACCAAGCAGCCCCTATTTCTTTGTCCCCAACATGCCACTCTATTTTCTATTGCTTCATTCCAAACATGTCCTTGTAAGGATTTTTCACATCAACTCTGACTGACCACTTCCTCGTGCAAAAGAATCACAAATCAACATATAATCTGAATCTAAATTAACCTTTTGAGATGCCTTTTCATGTCAAAACCGTATATGTTTTTAATAGCAAACAATGGGCAGTGTGAGAACATTGCCTATTCTTTCAGAGGGCAGCACGGCCATGTGATTCCAAGATCAGACATACACGGGAAACCCCCCAAGCTCCTTTCAGTGTGCTAAAAACCTGTCAGAACTATCTGTGAGCACTAAATCCCTAATTGTTGGACATGCGGCAAAAGAGAAGAAAAAATATTGCCTTGTTAACTATCCAAGCACCAAAACTCATGCCAAAAATGAACAGGTGTTCCCATTGTCTTTAGGTCACTGTACTCTTGTGCTGCTGCAGCTTCTCGTTCAGCTCAATATGGAGCAGAATGTTCTTGATATCATCAGACTCAATAGACTGAAGTTTCTTCTTGAGCTCCTCACAGCCTTTTACCTACAAAGGATTGGAATTGTTATCACACACTGGTGGTGAAAATGCAGTGATCACTAGAAAAATAGAAAATATCTGTCCGCTAAGAAATTAAGCATGCAAATAAAAGGCTTACAGTGTCTGCAATCTCATTGAAATCCAAAGGTGCCACTTGCACTATTTCATCTTCTTTCCAACCAAGCAACATCATGAAACGCTTATCTTCTGGAGAAATGTCAGCTGGATGGTACTCATCATCTGGTTCAGTATACTCTGATAACGAACTAGCTTCTCCATTGCCAGATTGGGATCTATTCCACCCATCATCTGAATCTGCGAGTGTTGAGGACAAACTGCCTTCTGTGCTGTCCGAGAGGGATGACTGCAATCCTTCATCACCTGTGTCAGCAGGTTCAGATGATGAGTCAGCTTCTCTACTTTCAACTAGAGGCTGCTGAGGCATCCCACTAACAACACTTGGTCTCAAGGATAGAATGTGCTCCTCGGTATCAAATAAGTGCATCTGAGACCCATCGGAAGAATTTGCTTCTTCACAGAAAGCACTTCCCGTGCCCCGTGCATTTCATCTCAGAATGTACCAAGGAGAAATCATTTCCAAGATTGAGAGAAGAATCCTGCTTCACATCGATCAAGCTGGACGAGGATGGTTGACTCCATGACTCAAAGGCTGTGATTGTAACTATTTGAAGACTTGGTCCGTAGCATCTCAAGGAATCAAACCTTGTCTCTTGCATTTGACTTTCTGTTATGAGATGGACCTTGCAGGCTGCCAGGGGAAGAGGATGGCGCCAAACTTCAACCTTTGGCTCACCACTGGTTTTTTCTGTGTTTCCACTGAAACCAAAGGAGTTGGAGGACTCACAAGTTTCACAATGCAGTCTTTGGCGGTGTGTGCAGTACCATTTTGCTCTCGATTAAGAACTTGGAAGCTTCCTGGCTGAGAGAACTTTGAAACATCTGCTTTAACAGGAGCTCTAGTAGAACCGTTGGCAGACTGTATTTTTAATAATTGTGAGGTCTTACTAGGACCAGTAGGATCTCCAAGCCTTGTACATTTTGTTTTCAAAGAACTAAGAGCCTGCACAATTATTGAAAACAATTAGCTAAGCATGTATACTAATTCAGCACTACAGCAGCTCACTAAGTAGAAAACATAATGTGGGCAGGAAAAAACCAGAACTGCTTAAGATTTTCAAGTTCGAGTAATTTTTGTACGTTTTTCTTCAACGATTCAATGAGGATATGTAAGAACAGTCCACATCACAATTATTACTAATAAACAAGGTTGATTTAAACAAACGTAAGAATACACTTTTTCATGCACATATGTGTGATATCATACTAGCTTCAATGAAATTGTAAGTAAAGAATCAATACTTATGGCACGTAAATGTACACAGATTTTTTTATCAGCAATTACACATTGATTGTTTGTAGTAGGAAGGAAACCATGTGCCCCCATGGCCCCCATAAAGACATAAACTAGTCCAAAAAAAACCCCATAGCTACAACAGGGCTATCATTCAGTCACCCCAAAGTAAGGATTTAGAGTAGTGTAGAATGGAATAGATTGGGGGAGAATCACCACACACCCATTGTGGGTGGGGAGCCTTTCATATATAGCCAATAGGCATACAAGGAAGTTACATACATGGGAAGCTATTCCCTGTTACAAGGAAACAATCCTAGGCCATATATGGCAGCTAGCCTATCTAGGGGATTTCCAATCAATCTCTAATTGATCCTGATATATACATATCCTAATACCCGCCCGCAGTCGTAGCAGGAAGAATCACAGACGCATAGACTGGTCCGGAAGTCAGTGAAGAGTTGGACGGGCAGCCCCTTGGTCATGATATCGGCAAACTGGTGCTCAGAGGGAACATGGAGAACTCGGAACTGTCCCAGAGCGACCTTCTCGCTGAACGAAGTGGATGTCGATCTCAATGTGCTTTGTGCGGCGGTGGTGGACAGGGTTGGCAGCCATGTAGACGGCGCTCACGTTGTCACAGTAGACAACCGTCGCGAGCGAGATGGAGATGTGGAGCTCCTGGAGTAGCTGACGCAGCCAGCAGCACTCAGCAACCACATGGGCCACTGCACGGTACTAAGCTTCGGCACTGGAGCGAGACACAGTCGTCTGACGCTTGGAAGACCAAGATACCAGGTTGTCGCCGAGGTAGACGCAGAAGCCGGAGGTGGAACGGCGTGTGTCTGGGCAGCCAGCCCAGTCGGCATCAGAGTAGGCTGTGAGCTGATCGACGGCACCGGAGCCCAAGTGAAGCCCTGCAGACAGAGAGCCCTTGACGTAGCGCAGGATGCGCTTGATCAGCGCAAGATGCGGCTCGCGAGGGTCGTGCTCGTGCATGAAGAGGCAGACCTGCAGCACAGCATAGGACAGGTCCGGCCGCGTCAGAGTGAGGTACTGGAGGCCTCCAGCGAGGCTCCTGTACTCCGAGGGGTTGGCGACGGGAGCGCCCTCGGAGGAGGACAGCTTGGTCTGGGCATCCACCGGGGTAGCTATCAGGTGGCATTCAGACATGCCAGCACGCTGGAGGAGCTCAACGGCGTACTGCCGTTGGGACAGGAATAGGCCACTGCTGTCCCGCGTCACCGAGATGCCGAGGAAGTGATGGAGGTCACCGAGGTCCGTCATGGCAAACTCCGAGGAGAGTCGGGAGACGACGTGCTGGAGAAGAGCCGGGGATGACGCGGTGACGATGATGTCATCAACGTAGAGGAGGAGATAGGCCATGTCATCTTCAGCCTTGTAGACGAACAAGGAGGCCGACTTGGATGTGGTGAAGCCGATGCTGCTAATGAAGGCGGAGAATCGCTGGTTCCAAGCTCGCGGCGCTTGTTTAAGTCCATACAAGGACTTCTGCAGCAAACAGACAGAGTTAGGAGCAGCAGGGTCGACGAAGCCTTTTGGCTGCTCACAGTAGACAGTCTCCTCGAGTTGCCGTGGAGGAAGGCATTCTTCACGTCGAGTTGGCGTATGGGCCAAGCCCGGGACGCAGCAATGCTGAGGACGGTGCGGATCGTGGCCGGCTTGACAACCGGGCTGAAGGTCTCGTCGCAGTCGACGCCGGCCTCCTGGGAGAAGCCACGGACGACCCAGCGCGCCTTGTGTCGGGCGAGGGAGCCGTCTGAGTGAAGTTTGTGCTTGAACAGCCACTTCCCAGTGACAATGTTAGCACCAGGGGGCCGAGGGACAAGACGCCAAGTGCTGTTGTCGATCAGCGCCTTGTACTCGTCGGCCATCGCAGCGCGCCAATTGGGGTCGGCGAGGGCACTGCGATAGTTCGCCGGGACGGGCGAGGCGACGGAGGCGGAGAAGCCGTAGCGCTGGACGGTGCGCAGGGAGCCAGTCTGTGACCGCGTCACAGGCCTGGTTGCTGGAGCAGTAGGTGGCTGGGCCGCTGGGGCTGCAGGTGGCGGTGCAGAGGCCACTGGTGCCGCCAGGGGAGCCACTGAGGCAGCCGCAGGGACCACGACCTCGGTGGCCGGTGCAGCAGCCGCAGGAGCCGCCTCTGGCGCTGCAGGAGCCCGGGCGCGGCGAGTGAAGACGATGCCAAAGGGCTTGCTCCCCGGCTGTGGACAGCCGGCAGGAGGAGCGGCTGGTGGCTGTTGCCCGCCCGTAGGTGGAGCAGCCAAAGTGTGCCTGCCCGCAGAGGCAGCCAGGGGGCCCAGCTGTAGAATAGCTGGGTCCAGGAGCGCCGTGGGTGGATCCTCGCTGGTGTCAGGGAGCAACGGAGGAGTGCTCACTGTCGTCGGTGAGGAAGAAAGACCCTGCATCAGAAATTCAAGTGAGGACGGCACGGAGGCCGCCGATGGTGCTACCGCGAATGGGAACACTGACTCATCAAAAATGACATGGCGGGAGATGATAATCCGGCGAGTGTGCATGTCGAGGCAGCGGTAGCCCTTGTGGGAGGAAGGATATCCGAGGAAAACACATGGGGCCCAGCGAGGAGCGAGTTTGTGAGGGGAGGTGGCGGTGAGGTTTGGGTAGCAAAGGCACCCGAAGACACGTAGGTAGGAGTAATCTGGGAGGGTGCCGTAGAGGAGTTGGTGGGGAATGTGGTGGTGGATGGAAGAGGAGGGACGCCTATTGAGGAGGAGGGTGGCTGTGGTGAGGGCCTCAGCCCAGTAGGGAGGAGGCATGGACGCATGGAGGAGCATGGTGTTGTTGATTGTGCGAAGTATGCATTCGGCCTTGCCATTTTGTGGGGAGGTATAAGGGCAGGATAGGCGGAGTGTAGTGCCCTGGCTGGCGAGGAAAGTGGTGGTGGCGTGGTTAACGAACTCAGTGCCATTATCTGCTTGGAGAGATTTGGGTGTGGTGCCAAATTGGGTTTGAGCGTATGCAATGAACTCAACAATGTGGCGGTGCACCTCAAATTTGTGGCGAAGCGGAAAAGTCCAGCAGTAATGGGAAAAATCATCGAGTAAAACAAGATAATATTTAAACCCGGAGTTGCTAAGCACGGGAGATGTCCACACATCACAATGCATTAAAGCAAATGGAGCATTCGTTACAGAGGTGGAAGGACTAAATGGGAGTCGCATGTGCTTGCCAAGTAGACAGGCATGGCAGAGGCAAGGCGAACTCTTATTGTAGGAAATGGTCGACATGCTCCGTAGAGTGGCAAGGCTGGATGGACCGGGGTGGCCGAGGCGGTGATGCCACAGGGACGACGTGGTGGCGAGGCTGCAGGAGGGAGGATGGTGTGGAGGGGAAGGTGTAGAGGTCACCACCACTATTGCAGCGAAGAGTCACGCGCCCCGTCTGCTGATCCTTGAGAGAAAAACCACAAGAGTCAAATTCAACGGAGCAAGCATTGTCACGGGTGAATTGACGAACAGAAAGGAAGGTTTGCGGACAAGAGAAGGGGCAACCAGAACATCGTTAAGATGAAAGGTAGAGTGCTGAGAGGATAATCGGGATGGGCCACGACAGGTGATGGGAATGGTGGTGCCATTGCCGAATCGTGATGCCAGAAGGAGGAGGGGGAGGGGGGGAGGGGGGAAGACGGAACAGAAGTATACCATCCGAGGACGACATGTGGGCAGTGGCACCGGTGTCGAGGACCCAGGGGGAAGACCCCTGAAGTGACATCTGGTTCAGTGCGGCGATGAGGCCGGCCTGATCCCAGCCGCCCTGCTGCTGAGGAGGCTGGAGCGGGGGTCGTAGCGCCGGAGAACTGGGCGGGGGCGAAGGCAGGTGTGAGCCTTGGGCTGGGGGTGGAGGCCGAGGACGCCAGGGCCACCCCACGCTGGTGGACGCCACGGCTGCTGGTGTGCCTCGGCGGTCCAGGTGGGTAGCAGAACCAGGGAAGCCGCCGGTGGTGCAGCAGACTTGGGTGCACGCCGCCCTTGCCCTTCTTCTTGCAGCGGCCATTGCCTCCGCCCTTCCCACCGCCGCCGCTGCTAGGACCGCCTGCCGTAGCCGCCCTGATGACCGCCCTGATGCCTGGCGATGAAGCCGCCTCCGGTGGTGCCGGAGACAGTGCAGGCAGCCAGTGCCGCACGCGGCGTGGAACGCCGTCTGGGCCGCCACCAGTGCCCTCGTTGGCAGAGGCGGAGTTCCTTCAGCACGAGCTTCTTCACGGGTGGTAGGCGAAGTCCGGCCAGTGGGTGCGTATCGGCGATGTTGTCGGCGGTGCTGGCGAAACGGGGGTTGAGGCCGCTGCAGGAAGTTGAGGACGAGATCGGACTCAGGTGATGGTGCGGCCGACATCGCGGAGCGCATCGGTGGTGGCCTTCATCCTCTGGGCGTAGTCGTTGATGGAGGAGTCGCCCTAGGTCATGGAGTAGAACTCGTGACCCTAGGAAGATGGCACGCGGGGCCTTGTTGGCCTCGAAGAGGAGCTCCTGATGGCGACCCAGAGCTCGCGCGCTAGTCTGATGCGGCGCCGCTGCCAGGCCGATGACGTCCGGCCCGACAGAGCCGAGGAAGCCAGCTGCGGACACAAGCGTCTGCGATGCCCTAGGCAGGATCAGCGGTGCCAGCCTCCTTCGTGAGGTGAGGGAGGAGAACCGAATTTCCTGCAGAGAGAGGTGAAGAACGGTTTCCACTGATTGAAGTTGGGCTTCATGAGATTCAAGGGTCACCGGGATGTGGTTTCTGACATTGATTGCTCGCATATGGGAGCGACGAAGACAGCAGGAGCAGAGACGGTGCCCATGCTGTTCGAGGTGCTGGAGGAGGAGGTGGAGCTTGTGGCAGAATTTGTCGGCATGGCGACCTGGGTGGGAGGAGGGGGCAGCACAGCAGGTGATGCGGTGGGAGAGAGGGAGAATCGATTAGGCTGATACCATGTAGAATGGAATAGATTGGGGAGAATCACCACACACCCATTGTGGGTAGGGAGCCTTTCATATATAGCCAATAGGCATACAAGGAAGTTACATATATGGGAAGCTATTCCCTGTTACAAGGAAACAATCCTAGGCCATATATGGCAGCTAGCCTATCTAGGGGATTTCCAATCAATCTCTAATTGATCCTGATATATACATATAATAAGTAGACATGTCGATTAGCACCACAAATATTCAACCTCAACAACTACAGCATCTTTATACTGATGCGAAGCTATTTAAGGTGTAAAGATAAGGTATCTCTCAAGCATCACCACTTTGTGCAATGTTCAGCTTATCAGCTTGTAGAAAATATGTGGTATACATGATGGAAAGTTATGGATGTAAATTTTTGAGTATGTCAGTAAAATAATTTCATTATATCAAGATTCTTCTACTTCCCATTTCCTTTTGATGAAAAATTATTTAGTGTAACTCCAGAATCAATTGTTTCCCTTTTTATGTGTCACCCAATCTAATACATTATCATGTCCAAAGGTTGCATGCTCATATGAATGATGGAAGGAATAGATACTTTTAACGATTATTCACGTTTGTCGGAACTATATTAGGAACGTACAGAAGATTTGCTTGCTGGAGGTGTAATAGGTCTTAGAGTAAGCTGCTTCAAGGTTCTTTCTTCAATCTTCTGAGCCTCAAACGATAACTACAATGGAAAAAGGTACAACCATAAACTAAAGCCAAATTTGAATGGTAAATGTCTACAGAAAAGCAATTGTTTGCATTATCAGTGGTTCACTAGTTACCTGGGGACCTCATAGAAATTCTCATAGGAGCTTGCATTATCTCTGCCATGCTTAATGCAGTCTTATTGTTTGGCACCACTTCTGTCTGTTTACTAGGAGCAATGTACAATAGAGAAGAAGTGGCTAGACTTTTCTTTGAATCACTTAATAAAGAAAGATCTGCTAGCATAGAGCTCCAGCCATCATAAGATATCAAAGGTGGGGTGTTGATACCAGAAGATGGGACTTTGCTTATGCCTTGCTTTCCATTTTTGTCCTCTAAACTAAGCTGCGGAAATTCCCATTCAAAGGTTATGCTAGCAGCATTCTGAGCATTGCTTATGTCATTACTAATAGAAGAGGTCCCCAAAACTGTGTTTCTAACAGAATTAACAATAATTCCTGTACTAGCAACAATATTGCTTTTATCATTGCTTCTAGAGGAAGCAACTACATTATTATTTCTAAAGGTGCCACTGCTGCCTTTATTCGATGTGTCTGCCTTCGAAGAGCATGATTCATTCTATCCTTTTCAGATTTGCATGTGCTAAGGGACTTGAAATCATCATGAACTGCAGGAACCAACCTACTCAATCACGGGAATCAAAGCCCCTCTGTCAATCCCTGTCCTTCGAACTTATCCGAAATTGAAATAGCCCCTTGACTTTCCCATTCCATCCCAGTCAAGCCGGCGAAGATCCATTCGAGCCTGAACTTCTCCCTGATGATGATTGATGCGAATCATGGTCACAGATGAATGTTTTCTCAATGAACCACCTGCAGCTTGATAATCTATAGCATCTAAGAAAAATACTTTATTGGTATAAATAACTGTTTTGCAACACAAAAACAAAATGGTGCTTATAGTTGATTGACATGTAGGACATTTCGATAAACATTCACTCTAATGCTGATGAACAAATAAAACAAAGCTGAAGAAAACTCAAAAGTAAAAAAACTAACAACTACACAGTTCATAAAATGGTCAAAATACAAAGTCAAATCTGTACTTTTTTTTTTTTGAAAAAGTCAAGTTCCACTATGAACAAATCAACATAGTATGGTACGGACCCACAACAGTGCAACAATGCATTTATGCTTAAACATGACCTAAGAAACTAAACTAATTAATCAGCCAATACGGTGCATTTTTCTTCTAGAAGCCAAAATAACTAGTTTAAAGTATAACATAACTTTCCATCAAACTCAAATACCATTTTAGTTATAACAGTGCAGGCTACTAATCTTTTGCCATAAGAAAATGTATTAAATGCTGCCTGGTAGTAGTGCTCCAATTAGAGAGACCTGCAATAATTAGGTGCAAATACACGTCATATACTAAAGCATTAACATCTCCCTTGTTTTATGCGTGTTCCTGTTGGATTTATTATGGGTTAGGCCCATTTATATATTCAATAAATCAATAAACTCTATGGTATGTAATTGTGGGTATTATTATTTGTACCGGATTGGAATTCCAAAGGTCGTTGACTTGACTTATATGGTGGGAAATATTCCACTTAATTTGAGAAGTTAAGAAAAGGACCAAGGCGTGCCACACGCGCGCGCGCCGCCGCCGGCGTGGGCGTGGGCGTGGGCGTGGGCGAGGCAGGCGGCGAGCGGGCGTGGCGTGGCGTGTTAACTTTTTAGCACTCACTCGCAATGATGACAGGAGTTTCAACTCTTTCACATGCCCGTCTCCTGAATGCCATGTGTGACTCTTCACTTCCCTCACCTTTCCCCTTCCTGCGCCAAGGATAAAAGGAGACCCCTGTCTTTCGGTACGCGAGAGAGAAACACCAGAAACACAATTCCACAGCAAAGAAAGTCATTCCCATCTCGTAACTTTGCGCGCACGGAGAAGCGAGAGGGCAGGTGCCTCTGAAGCCCCTGTCGTTCGAGACCTTGCACGGGGGATCGGCAATTAGGTTTTTGGGGAGCGTCTTCGCGACTGCCCAAATCACCGCCGCCGTTCGTCGTCTTCTTCCTCGAGTCGCCGGCGACATCGTCTTCATCCTCCTCGCGGGTGGACTTCATCATCTTCCTGGAGGTATGACGCTGGAAGTTGGACAAGGATCCGGGTCATCGGAGCGCATGGGAGGGTATGATCATTTCATCTCCATTCTGTTTTTCGTTCTGCAGTTCTTGCTTGTTTCGGTAGTTCTTTCATGTCGTTTCATATGCTGTACTGAGTCTGTTTCATTAGTTCTATCATATCGTTTCATATCTTGCCTGATGTCTCTCTGCTAGTTTCATGTTCTGCCTATCTGTTTCTGCTATAAGTTATATGTCATGTCTGAATGTTTCAGTGGTTCAGTTATGTTGTTTCATATGCTGCTGCTCTATATGTTTCACCTATTCTGTTATGTTATTTCTCATGCTGTCCTGAGTATGTTGTTGTTATGAGATATGTATCATGCTTTTATGTTTTTAATATGCATATGCTCCACTTGTTTATTGTTCACATGATCTATATTCTTATGGATATATTTGTTATCATGTTTTCAATAATTAAATATCTTTTATATGTCGTCATCATAATGTTAATTTACGGAATTAAAATGACATGGAAATTGCCTAATTATCTAATAGTTCCATCCCAACCATCTTGTCCATCCAAGAAACCATCTCCCAGTACAACAATATCTATCTACATTTCCATCATGAAGAGCCCACATCTAGAAACTGCCTCTAAATTGTAGTCACGGTAGCAATATTAAATAATACAAACAAAGCACTGTTCCTATAAATATAACACTTCTGATGATTAATGCTTGTGAAGCACGAGAACGTATCAAAAGCATCGTTTTTCAGTTTTTTACAAGCGTTATTCGGTTTGGTTACCAGTTTAGAACCTACCAATCCTAATGTGGCGTTACAATTGTATTACACTACAGCAAAGCAGCCACAGCTAGCTGACTTAGACTCAAAATTCGCAAGGCTAGTGGAGTTTACCTGAGTGGGAGGAAGCTGTAGCCCAGATGTTTGGAGCGCCTGCTGCCTTGTCATGCTGCATCCATCCCGGCTCAAACGCCGGTGTATCCTGCTCCATGGCTGCAGGCACCCCCACTCAACGTCCACCCACCGGCCACGGTTGAGAGGCCGGGCCAGGGGTGGACCTCCCGTAGGGCATGGGGGGGTTCAGTTGAACCCGAAATTTCTCGGGAAGATAAACCGCACCCGCCGGCACCTGTGTGGATTGCTTGTGCGCGCTTGAGAGGAAGAACCTAAACAAAGATGGAAAGCGTAGACTAGATGAGATTACTCGATTGCATTAGCAGGGTACCACCAAGAACCAAACAAATCCGTACCATTACAAGTGAGGGGAGGGGACGATGAGGGGCGACGCCTCCCGGGTGACTGGGAGGACGAGGAGGAGGGCACGGCCGGCCTGCCGTCGGTTGCTGGCCGGCGGCGAGGCCGCCAATGGTGACGAGCAGCGGCGGCAAGAACCCACGGGATTGAGTCACAACGTACCCACCATCTCAATGAGATGCAAGGACTACCAACGTTTCTAGGCCTTTCACTTCTAAGACTATCCGCACTTATCATTGTCTATTTTTATCCTCTATGTATGCTGATCATTATCAAGATTCTCTTATATATATATATATATATACACACACGTTTCTTTCGCACTCATCATCCTCTATATCTCATACTCTATATCAACTACCAATAGTGACCTCACTTGTTATCTTTTATAAATTTTATATAAATATCAGAATTTAATTTGATTTTTAGTTTGTGAGTTATAACATTCTTTTAGCTACTTGAACAGTGGAGCCCGTCGCACATGCACTCTCTCTCTTCACTTTTTCTCATCCTCTCTCTGTCGCCGTGCGTGTAGGGGGGCACCCGCTATTGCGCTGCATTTACGGGAGGCGCATGGCTACCGGACCATTTGGCGGACTGCGCTGCAGCAGATTCTATCCTGGAAGGAGCAGTTTACAGTACGCGGTGCGGATGGTCTAAAGAAGCCTGAATGATGCGGGATTATTTTTATTTTTAATATATTTTTCATAGATATTTTAAAAATAACAGGAGTTAAAAAGATTTTACAAATCTAATTTATTTTTATCGCGCTAGCGCAGTTAGCATGACTAAATAATATTGCCACGCCACATGCATTGACGTGGCAACATATACGGATATTAAGCAGTGTGACAGTACTATTCTACCACGTCACCAGAAATGAAGTGACAATACAAATTTCAAAAAATCATAACTCCTCCGTACGACATTGGATGAAGACGATTTTTATATGAAAAATATAGCCCTTGACGAGATCTACAACTTTCTAGTTTAAAGTTTTTTTCATTTGAGAGGATGATAAGATGCTAAAAAGATAATATAAGCATTTAGCCCCATAATTATCGCGTACAAGTGCTTGACACAAACACATTAGAGAAATAAAATCTATTTTATTTGCAGTCTCAAATGTTGCTGAATGCTTATATTATCTTTTTAGCATCTTATCATTCTCTCAAATAAAAAAGGTTTAAATTAGAAAGTTATAGATCTCGTCAAGGGCTATATTATTCAAAAAAAATCGTCTTTATCCAATGTCGTACGGAGGAGTTATGATTTTTTGAAATTTTTATTATCACGCTATTTCTGGTGATACGGCAGAACAGTACTGTCATGCCATTTAATATCCGTATATGTTGTCACGTCAATGCATGTGGCGTGGCAATGTTATTTAGTCATGCTAACTGCGCTAGCGCGATAAAAAGAAATTAGATTTGCAAAATCTTTTCGACTCCAATTATTTTTAAAATACCTATAAAAATATATATTAAAAATAAAAATAATCCTGGCATCATTCAAGTTTCTTTACAAGTGAAAGAGCAAGTCTCGAGCCTAGAAACGTTGGTAGCCCTTGGATCTCATTTAGATAGTGGATGCATGTAGTAAAGTTACGTTGTGACTTTGCTTAGCAAAGTCACCCAATCCCAGTCCAGATTAAACCCCTCAAGCCCTCACCTTCCGGGCTAGGTCTTGGGGGCGCACCTCACCCCGCAAGACGAGCGCTTCGGATTAAACACTTTAATAACAAAAGCAATCGAAAGAGGAGAATATTTGTGCGGGGACGAAGAACTGTGTGCCTACGGATGAAAAACCCGGCGGCGGCGACGACAACGGCGAGATTAGTCGTCGTATTGAATTGGCGGTTTCTTTCGGCGAGTCACTTGGCTCGGCGGCTGCGGTGACGGGGCGACAGGCACGGGACTACGGGAGCGCTAGGAATACAAACAGGAATAAAATTTGCAAAAGTGTCACTCTCTCCGTTCTAAAATAGATGTCACTATAGGATACGTGCGAATCAAACTTTCTCGGATACGTGCGAGTCAAACTTTATCAACTTTAACTGAGTTTGTAGAAAATACGTGTAACATTTATACCTCCAAATAAATTTATTATAAAAGTATATTCAACAACTATCTAATGATACTAATTATATATTATGGTATTAATATTTTATATATATGTTTGGTCAAAAGCTAAAAGTCTTTAACTTCTCGAGAAGTGAGAATGACATCTACTTTAGGATGGAGAGAATACAATATATTTGTGGGGTTTTTTTATATAATTTGGATTTGTCTGCAACTCGGCTGAACCAGGATGCTGGCTGTTGGAGAGAGAAGAACACTTACCTCTTCCCTTCTTTTCTTTTACTATAACCTCCGTCTAAAAAAAATATAAATCTCGCTTTCCGAATAGTCAAAAATTTTAAATTTGACTAAGTTTATATAAGAAATTATCTATAATTAGATCTTTAATTAAGATTATTAAAATATACTTCATGATTAATCTAATAATGTTTATTACACATCATCAACATTAATATGCTTACTCGAAATAAAGAACCTTTGACTCCTTGAGAAACAAGATTTACATGTTTTCTGGAATGGAGGGAGTAATAAATATACAAACACAATACTATATATAAATGTTGTACTATTTTTATGAACCATTCATATATATTGTGCAATCGTATACAGACTGTATATACGAATAAACCCATACAACTCTAGATGATGAAATTTGATAATACAAGCCATGTTTGGATCTATTTTGATTATAGTATCCTGCTAAAATAATCTAAATGGTAATCTATATAATCTACTAGGTGAGAGCTGTTGTGCTCACCTATGGAAGACGCGAAAAGCAACACTACCAGAGCAAGGTGTGAAGAGCGCCAAGTGGTTTTTTCGAAAGTGTTGGAGCTCACATTGGAGCACTCATTGCGGGGAGAGTGTGATCTTATGAGCCACCACTAGCAAGAGGATATGCATTAACTTTAGAGTTATCTAGGATTAAGTGGTTAGCAAACATTAGCTAATCATTAGTTAGTTAAGTTTTAGTCTAGCCCATTAAAAGAGGGGGTCCATAGATGACCTAATTATTTGGATAATTTTAACTAGCTATTATTAACTATAGAGCCTATTTAGATACAAAACCTAATTGTTAAGTTAGCTAAGACATATCTAGAACTAGCCCTAGCATATCTAAATAAAAGGGTTAATAGGTGTCATCTAAATCTTCAAATAGTTGTCAACTAACCAGTTAACCAACTCTAGCAGATTTGAACTAATTTTTACCTCCAAATAATAACCTGTTCTAATGTTGTAAATACATTCTAGCGGGCAAACATTTATTTTGGACTAATTTTTAAGAGAAGATTGCTTCTTGATCCTAAAACATATGCGGCTTAGTTTCTTTGCTCTTTTTTTTAATTTGTTTATTTGGCCCTGGAACAAAATTTGTTTGGCATGTAACCTTTTTATTAGTTTAATATATGGTAACGGTGTTGAAAGCAACACGAAATAACTATTTTACTCCTGCCGTCGAATGCTTGAAAGTGCATTTGCCCCATCGTGGGTTTTGGTTAGTTGATGACACCCAAATTAGGGTCTAATGAACTCTACAAGGTTATGTACAGGTTTAATCCCGTAAACCTCTATTGAAAATCTAATTGGGATTAAACGGTGCCCCTCAATTCGACTTGAACTTCGGCGCTTCAACTCAAGTGGTGGTTAGAATCACTTTTATTCTTTTTTTGAGTTAGGAATGCCGTACTATTAAGAGGGATGCAAAACTAAGTGGTTTGATGAAGATAGAGTGCTCAAGTTTTAAATTAAAATCAATTGAGAGACACTCAAATCACCGCACGGACACTTTTCAGGGCTGCTGGAACATGACCAGTCGAAAGTTCCGACTCAGGCCGGAAGTTCCGACGTTCAGCCAACTGGTGGCGTGGCTAAGTGTTGTAGGGTCGAAAGTTCCGGCCTCCGCCGCGTCGAAAGTTCCGGCTGGAGCTGGAAGTTCCTACCTTCTCGCACTGTGGCCTATCTGGTTTAACTAGGTCGGAAGTTCCGACTCTGAGGGTCGGAAGTTCCGACGTAGATCTAAACGGTTGGATTTGGACTTGACTATAAAAGCAACCTCACTCACTTCTAACCATTACCACTCATTCATTTCGACCTAACTCTGTCCAAATCAGCCCCCAAGCATTGAAGGCTCTCCTCTCCTCTCCCCTTTGCTCCCAACTTCGATTTGCCCAAGGATTTGAATGAAGAGTGAGTGGATTGAGTGAGAAAATCACATCTTGAGCTTGAGCACTTGATTCTTCTAGTCTTGCCGGTTGGTTTTGTGTTTGTTACTCTTGGAGCTTTGCTCCTAGCCGGCTAGGCGTTGTCCAAGAGCTTCCAATCTTATGGATTCAACTTAGAAAGTTTGTATTACAACGTGATTTCTAGTGAAAAACTCAAGTTACCTTTGTGGTTTCTTTGAGAGAGGCAAGGAGGTGCAAGAGACTCCGACCTTGGTGGTCACCTCAACAACGAGGATATAGGGACTCCTTTGTGGGGTTGCCGAACCTCGGGATAAATCCTTGTGTCCCCTTGTGCTTGTTGTTGTTGGATTACTTGCTTCGTATTACTCTTGTACTTGTCTCTCTCTTCCTCCCTCATTTCTTAGGGTTTGAGCATCTCCGGAGCTGAGGAACTACATCTGTAACATCACTTCATCTCTGAGTAAAGGGGTTGTAAGATTTCGCACGCTCTTAAGTTCATTTAGCCACTAGGGCTGTTTTCACCGTAGGGGTCGGAACCTCCGACAGTTTGGGCCAGAACTTCCGACAGTCCCTGATCAAACTGAATTAGAGTGTGTGCAGATTTTTAATTAGGCCTATTCACCCCCCCTAGGCCATTGTAGATCCTTTCAATTGGTATCAGAGTCTAACCCTCTTGTTAGCGCTTCACCGCATGAGGGACTGCAATAGCAACATTTAGTGAAAATGATATGAAAGCTCTAGCCGAGAGGATTGCAAATCAAATGCTAGAAAAACAAGCCAAACAATTTGAAGAGCAAATAAGCAAGATGAAGGAAGAGATTGATAGCTTGAAAGAAGCTTTGAGCAACAAGAATGAAATCCAACCTAGTGCATCAAGCTCCAAGCATGGTGGAAATGAAAAAGAGAGAGATCAAGATGGGCACAAGACACAAAGAGAGTTCACCAATACACCCTTTGACTACAACCTATTGAACAAGAACAATCTCAACCAAATGCCACATATCAATCTTGGCAAGCCACCCCCATTTGATGGAGTCAACTACAATGATTGGGCACACAAGATGAAGATGCATCTCATTGCGCCAAGATGTTGGGAGATTGTGAGTATTGGCATTCATCCTCCGAAAGTTGATGGTGAAATCACTCCTCAAGATATTCATGATTTTCATCTCAATCCACAAGCCGCATCTTTGATCCTATCATGTCTCAAGCCCGAAGAAAGCAACAAAGTGCATGAAATTGAGAATGCCAAGTTGATTTGGGATATACTTAGGATATATTATGAAGGAGATGAAAGTGTGAGAAAGAGCAACGTTGAGCTACTTCAAGGAAGGATTGAGAACTTCTCTATCAAAAGTGGAGAAACCACCCAACAAATGTTTGATAGGTACATGACCTTGATCAACAGGATAAGAGCTCTCGGTGATGATAGATGAGATGACAACTCGGCAGCAAGGAAGTTGCTAAGAGCATATAGAGTCAAGAACAAGACACTTGCATCAATCATCATGGAAAGACCAAACTATGAGAAGATGACACCCCCATGAGATGCTTGCAAAAATAAAGCATCATGAAGTCCTAGATAATGAAGCTATTGAAGATCAATCCCAAGATATAAGCAACAAGAAGTGCATTGCTCTCAAAGCAAGTCAAGAACATGCATCAAGTCAAGATAGAAGAAAGAAGTACAATCATGATAGCTCAAGTGAAGAAGATGATGACACCGATGTTGATGGTCGATAACGTCAACTTTTATTAGAACTTTAGGCACAAAAGGATACATGAATACACACTAGTTTAGGGTTTTAACTGACAGTTTCCACAAGTTTTGCATGTTCTGTATTTTCTAGGGGCTATTCCAGAAAAGAATAAAAGAAGGGTTAATGAGCATAAAAGACACGAAACTTAACCGCGAAGGAAACATCATCATCGGAACACTAGAAGCCTATGAAACACACCCAAACAACCGGGGCCCGAACCCTGCCAGGGTGGGGCCGGGCGGCGCTCCCTCCCTAGGGTTTCGCCACCGCCTTCCGGAGTCTTCTTCCACCGCCTTTGAGGAGTCATCTCGGCCCTTTGTTAAGTCGGTTTGATCCTACAGCGCACGTGCATCCCATCGGGCTATAAATAAAGGGGCAGACCCCCTGGAAGGAATCCTACAATCCAATAATCATTCATCCAAGGCATCAAGTCTTCAAACCATCAAGAGCCTCATAGTTCATCAAGAGTCTCCTAGTTCATAGTTCTATCATAGTTAGATTAGAAGTAGAGGAGTTCTAGTTCTTTGGCGGATCTGGAGCCCCGGCATCTGTCTGGAGCATGGAGTTCGGTATAGTTCTAGTTCTTTCTCTATTATTGTATTCTTTATTATGATTAGGGAAACATTGTTCTTAATAGTTCATATGTTCTTGATTACATTAGTCATTGTCTACTTTGATTATATATCTAGTATAGTTGGTTTGATCTTATTGAATTCATGTAATTGCTCGTATAGAGTTTATCCATACGATCGATGGGTAGATGATGAACGATATGTAGACGTGGTGTCTAGGTATTCTGTTTATCTGTGAGTGTACCCTAATGTGCCGGGTCGTGTGGTAGATCGCGTAGGTGACAGCTGCGTTGAGTCCTTTGTAGTCTACCCCCCCGTATGTAGGCAAGCAGGCACGGTCGCGAAGTTGGGTGATGACTCTGTTTCACATCCTTCCTAGATGATGCCCTTTACATGTGATCATGATATAGGACTAATATAACAATGATTGCTAGATGTAATTGCACTAATTAGAGTTATTCATTGACGTACTTATTGAATTACCTTAGATATTAATTCCTTAGTTTATCCATTGGCTAGCTATTGCTATGACTAGAGAGTGCTCTGATGTTTATCTTTATTTATGATGCTTGATCGTACTTATCACCTTTATTTATCTTATTTATCTTGTGACCTCTACCTGTTGTGAGTAGAGTATATGACATCGATATCACTGCTTATCCATTGTATATAATCACTATCAATATAATAGATTAAAGTTTATCGAAGTCCTTCCCAGTGGTATAAATATAAATCGACAACCTGGTAGAACTCCTAGATAAAATGCTATAATGGTATAATTATCTGTCCGCTTACAGAATTAATCTTAGTTTATATATTTATATTTTTGCCTAGTCACATAGGATAATATATGAACCCTTTATTTATTCTTAAGCATATATAATTAGGGATGACAACCTAGTTCATGCATAAGAATGTTGGTAATAGATGAGTGGCTAGTTGCTAATGACAAGTTAATTAATTACCACACATATTCTAATCTCGTGTATCAACCGACGAAGAAACCGCACTTCTTGTCAAGAACTTCAAGAAAATCATGAGAATAAAAATGTTCAAGAAAAGTTATGGTGATGGAAGCAAGAGAAACAAGAAGAGAGTGTGGTACAAGTGTGGTGCCAATGATCATTTCATTGCCGAATGTCCTCAAAACAAAGACAAGAACAAATACAACAAAGATGATGACAAGAAAGGTAGAAGGAAGAGAAGAGGTGAAGCACACATTGGACAAGAATGGTATTCAAGTGATGAATCAAGTGATGATGAGAAGACCAAGGAGAAGGAGAACGAAAAGGGTGCTGCTAAAGTTGGTATTTTTTAACATCACTTCGCGTTAAGTTGTCATCCCTAACATGATGCCAAAAACCATTGGTAAAATAATCTACACTTGCCACCTAAGAAATAATACTATAGAATATATCCGCAAGCGCACAGATAATTCTCCCATTGTAGCACTTCACCCGGTAAGTATTCCGAGTATCGTTGATCTATTTTATGCCAAAAGGATAAATAGACATTCTACTCATTAGGATAATCTACTAAGATAATTAATAAACGTGCAGACCTATGATGACTAATAACTCTAATGCTTTAGCGATAATAAGTCAATAATAATATGATAAATGATAACTAAGTAAATGAGGTAAATGGTATTCCAGAGACAGAATATAGAGACTCACTAATGTATTAAGACAATCTCGAGATTCGGCTAAAGTAAAGGAAACCTATGTAATTACTAAATATAAAGTCTACAGCCTACACTATATTACACATCTTCATTTATAGCAGAACCGACTCAGAAAACATCATAAGGAGCATCATCTAATGAGGATATTAAGACACAAGGGTCACCTCCTTCGCGACCGCTCTCTGCTCGTCCTACGTACGAGGGGTGGACTATAGAGGAACCAACGCAGCTGTCACCTACGCGGACTACCACACGACCTGGCATGTCAGGGTGCCTCCATAGGTACGTAATATATCTAGACACCACGTCTACATAATACATACCACCTAACTCACTCGAGTACTGAATTAGGCGCTTTACGATCATATGACAATAATCATCACCAATCACAACTATATCAAATATGCAACAAGAATAAACTAAGAACTGAATAAGTAGCAATATATTAAAATAGTGCAAAGTCATAATGAGATACAAGATAAAATTACCGATCTCCAGACGAACAGATCTGGAATCCCGAGCGTAGCGCCCAACTCTACTTGAACCTTGCTAGACGGCTAAACTATGAACTTGAAGAACTAGAGCTCTATTTCTAATCTCTGCAAACCCTAACTTCTGCCTACTCTTGACAAATGAAGCAGGAGGAATGAATTGGTGCTCTGGGAGGGAGGCCTGCCCCTTTATTTATAGCCCGGTGGGGTGAACGTGCGCCGTTGGATCAAACCGACTTAACATAGGGTTGAGATGACTCCTCGGAGGTGGTGGGAGAAGACTCCAGAAGGCGGCGGCGAAACCCTAGGGGGGACACCGCCCGGCCCCCCTTAGGGCCGGCCAGCCCCACCACATGCCAGGTGGGGCCCCGCTTGCTTCGGGTGTCTTCTACACTCTTCTATCTTGCCGATGACGTTTGTTTCATTCGTGATCAAGTTTCGTGGTAATTATGCACTTTAATCCTTCTTTTAAGCTTTTCTGGATAATTTCCTAGAAAATAGACAATTCACCAAAACTCGTGGAATCTATCAGTAATAAGCCCTATGTTTCTATTATTGCCCATTTCCAAGCATTAGTTGACGGTATAAAATTGGTACTTAACGACCGTCAACAGCTAACATTGCTATTGACAAGACATCTTCTCCAAGCCTCTTCGACAACAACTCATTGTCATCTAAGCTCTTCACCAACCTCCCCTTCACACCGCGCCTATTTGTGGACCTATCCGACGATGATGACATCACTGCAACTTGCCTTATGGCTAAGGGGGAGAAGGTACCACCTAACTCTCCTACATGCTCCAGTGATGAACATAGTGATAATGAAAATGATGAAATGGATGAATATAAAAGAAACTTAATAATAAAATTTGGAAAGAAAGGTGACAACAAAATAATTAAATTGCTAATGAAACTAGAAAGTCAGAATGAGAGTCTTGAAATGCAAGGTGACTTAATCTCACAAGAGAGAGAAAGGAATCTTGCACTTGAAGCCTCTCTAGTCGAAGAAAAGTTAAAAGTTGAGAGGCTGATCGTGGACCTATCAAGAGATTGACTAAGGAGTGCTCCACGGCCAATGACTCAATTGCTAGTATTAAGAACAAGCATGGCATAGCTCAAGAAAGCCTCACAAGCTTACAAGAAAAATATCAAAAGCTTGAGCTAAGTTATAATGCTCTTAAGATTAGCACTTCAACTTCCTCTAAGGCATCCGATGACTCTAACACTTCCACAATTAAAGTTGCAAAAGATGTCATAATGTTGATATAAATGCTTGTGCAACTAACCTTGTTGAGATAGAAAAGAAGGATAAGGAAATTCAAAGGTTGAATATGATCTTGAGAAATGGTTGTAAATGCCAAGATCAACAACCTAGACTTACACTCAAGTCCGCAAGACATCCATTCATCAAGAAAGGAGTTGGCTATAGTAAGTATGATGGTAAAGCCAATGGAAGAAGCATGATCAATGGAGTTCCTTGTGTGAGGTTCAACAAGGGAGTTCCTCTCTTTGACCTCATCAACAAGGCAAACAAGGTTGCAACTCCAACCACAACACTTGCAAATGACAAGACCGACAAGAAGAAGCAAGTGAAACAACCCAAGCAACAAGTGCCTATATCACGTAGCTATGCTAGTGATTATATGTGTTGTTGGGGAAAAGATGGCAAGATTGTTGTGAAGTATGTTGACGCACTCAAGAAGAGAGAGATCATGAGGAGTGTTTGGGTGCCCAAAGTTTATGTGACTAACCCCCTAGGACCCAAATCTACTTTGGTACCTAAAACAAGAACTTAATTTGTTTTTGTAGAAATATGCCTCCGGTGGAACAAGTTGGGTGTTGGATAGTGGATGCACCAATCATATGACCGGGGCAAAGGACATGTTCACCTCCTTTCAACCAAACAATGACTCATGTGAAAATATTGTATTTGGTGACAATGGCAATGGAGAAGTACTTGGTTTGGGTAAAATTGCTATCTCAACCGACAATTCAATTTCTAATGTTTTACTTGTGCATTCGTTGAGTTACAATTTGTTGTCTGTTTCTCAACTTTGTAAAATGGGCTACGATTGTCTCTTTACGGATAAAGGTGTGACCGTCTATAGAAGAAAGGATTCCTCTATTGCATTTACGGGTCGTTTGAAGGGCAAGCTTTATCTAGTTGATTTCACAACTAATAAAATAAATCCCGAGACTTGTTTAATGGCAAAATCCAACATGGGATGTCTATGGCATCGCCGGCTAGCACATGTTGGGATGAGGAACTTGGCCCAACTTCAAAAGGGCGAGCACATCCTTGGACTAACAAATGTTTCTTTTGAGAAAGATTGTAACAGAACCGGCTAAATCACCTGGCCCACCGGCACCTGTCATTGTCACTAACGACTTCTGACAGCCGGGCCCGTGTCCCAAATGATCTAGACAGGTCTGTCGGGCTACATTAGCGCCCTTTTCTCCGACAGGATCACCATTGAAGAACCATTACAGGATTACAACATTTCATAATAAAAATACATCAGAGTACAGTGCGGAAGATTACATAACATTTAGATTACAAACCAGTTGTTCAAATAGGATTCAAATATAGTTATTACAGACCAGAGGACATAACAGTAGCAGTGGAATAGTTACACAATACTAGGTGAGGTAACTCGAACCCTGCCCACGGGTTCCACTTCACTCATCGCCGCTTTCTTCTTCTACCACGGTCACGCAACATGGAGCAAGACAGATCTCCGACTGCGGTCCTCCTGCAACGGGGTTAACAAACCCTGAGTACTTGGGGTACTCCGCAAGACTTACCCGACTAAGGGTGTAAAATGAGACTCAGGAATGCAAGGCTATGGGTAAGGCTAGCAGAGGATGAGGAGTTTGCAGAAAAGCAATCTATCCTGTTCCATATTTTATTTTGTCATTATTATAATCATATTTATAGCTCCAATATTCAGACTCATGTATCATCATTCTTTCAATTACTTTATTCATTCAGATAACCAAGTTGAGAACCACTTTTCGGTGTAGAGTGTGAGGATCAAGTCTCCATAACCGAGGAGCACGTCGATTCGAATCCAGAAAGTACCCAGCTGGGGATTCTAACCACACTGCATATGCAGCACGCCGGCATACATATACCAACCCGTCGTCACGGCTTTGCTATCCCGGAACCGGTCCTGCGCCACCCGAGAGCACAGTACTCCACTCTTATCCAGGCACGCCGGCCACGTGGGTACAAGCTACTCTCGCCATCTCTCCACTCCCAGTGCGTGGTTGTCGGTTCCAGCAATAGCGTCACCGAACTCTAGGCTTTCCGCATTGGTATGTGGCTAGGCTGTTCATCATGATCACAGCAGGCCTACAACGAACGGTCCCTACTTCCTTCCTGCCGCCAATCCTGCATTAGGACTCTAACCCAAGTACAAGACTACCCGACAGTTTTTATTATCGTGCCTGTCGGGTGAGTGAGACATAGGGAACGCCGCCCCATGAGCTGGCCACCCAACGAAACACGTTTCCAAAGACATCAACCAGTTCCAAACTATTCCGAAAGTGACCGTGCATTGGGACTCCAACCCAAATACACATCGACCAGCGGATAACCAGTTCTTCACCAATCAAAGTATAAGTATAATCATGGCACAGAAAATAGTTTTTCTTTTACGCAAAGCTAAGTTCATTAAGCATGCCTAAGCATTTCTCAAACCGTTTTATTTAAATTAGGTTTCAGGGTATTTATTTGAGACAATGCATCTGGATAGGTGACAATCAACTCCTATTAACCTAATGCAGTAGGTTAACTCGAATTATAAATATTTTGTAATAGAGGGGCTGAATGCACCGGGGCTTGCCTTGGATCGTATACAGCGTCGGGTCGGGATCAGTCCCGCAGATGTCGAATCCTTGGATGACTTCTGGAGTGGCCTCCTCAGTAGTAGTCTCGACCTGGACCCCCTCGGGAACGGGCACTACACGTATGCAATGATGTATGCTTAGCGTGGCATGAGGGCAACAAATGAAATGCTTGAAAGTAAACCATTAATACCTTGAGTACAACTTTCCTTCACGGTAAAGTTGTAAACGATCTACGGAAGGTAAAAGCAATGTTGCCTACTTTTGTTTTATTGACCTTTCTAACGGTCACAGAAAGCCGCTACACAGCTTTATGACTACTACCAAGCACTAAGTTCTCAAACTGCCAAGGATCACACAGCGAAAGATCCTTGGTCTTCATTCAACCCAAAATTCACACAACAAACCTAAATTCATTTTTCTATTTACTTTATTAATCCCTAATTTCACATATATTTATTAATTGACCAAACTAACTTCAATTGCAACCAAACTTTACCAACAGCTAGGTTTTATCACCAAACAGAGCCACAATAAATTTCATGATTTTTGGATTTACAGAGAATTAATTAAAATTACACAAACTTGCATTTATTAATTACTTCACTGATTTATACAGCAGATTAAAGGTACTGGAACACCCTATATTATATTTTTAACAAATACTACATACTTCAGAGAGCATACACAATTATTCTCACATTTTTCCCATTCAACAGATTAATTCATATGAAATAAATAAACTTCAGGACTATTCATATGAATATATAAATGAAAAGCATTTTGAAATTTACTGGAAAAAGAAAAGACCAAACCAGCCCACTACGGCCCATGACCAAGCGAGCCGGCCCACTCGGCCTGCCCGCACCCGGCGCCGGCGTTTTAGCAAAAGAGACCTTGGGGAAATCGGAAATCAACCCGCGGTCCGATCTACACTATTCACATGAGTCACGGGATTTGCACTTAACCCCCTGGAAAGACCTATCTTCTAACCCGAGGCCCCTGGCCTCTCCTCTGTTTTGACAGAGGCGAGAGCGCCGGCGGTCCGCCGCCCCTAGCTCGCCGACGGTGAGCCGAGGGACGAAGCCGAGGGCACTGACGGACTCTCCACTCCAAGGCGAGTCTACCAAGCTAAGACATGGCGAGATCCGAGGCGCACAGCACCTGGAGACACGGACGCGGCGGCTCGGTGGCGGCGGCGAGCACGTCGCCGGCGAGCACAAGCCGGTAAAGAGAGGGGAAAAGGTGCGCGAGCATCTAGGGCTCACCACGAAGCTGGCCGACGGGTCGGTGGAGACGGAGGTGGTTCGGAGAAGGCGACTTGGCGACGGCGGCGGATCCCGGCGGCTCGGCACAACGGCGAACACGCGTTCCGGCGAACCTAGGGAACCAGAGAGTACGCCGACGCACGCGTAAGATTCAAGGGGTCACGGAGATCACGTTGCGCAACAATCCGAGGCCCAGAGCTTACCCAGACTAGCTCGAGATGACGGCGGAGCTCGCGGCGGCGCTCTGCCCGCCCGCGAAGGAGACACCGGTGTTCCGGTGGTTACGAAGCTCTACAGCTCCCACCGACGGTCGCAGGCGATGCGCAAGGAAGCTAGCTAGCTGTCTGCAAGATGGAGAGGGTGGTGACGGACGGAGCGCGGCGTATTCGGCCGAGAACCGAGAGGTGGCGATGGCGACCGGGAGAAGGAAAAATGGCGTGGAGAGGAGTGGTCTTTGCCCTTTTGGAGGGGCAACGGGCGGGGACAGGCGCGGCACGACGCGGCGCACGCGCGCCCGTATCTGCCGAGGTCGCGGGGGCACGATCCCGGCCGGCACGGCTCGCCGCGCGCCCGCGCGCGACACGGCGGCTGCCGGTGCTGTTCGTGAACAGAGCGAGGGGGCGAAGTACTGTAGCACTATTCCCTAGGGGCTGTCGGTTTTTGACCAAATTCGACTGATTTTGAATACAAACATGAAAAACTGCAAAAACAAAAGTTGTAGGGTTTGAAATTCTGAACAACTTTGCTTTTGGAACTACATCCAAATTCGAAATATTTTTGAATCTACAGAAAAAGGGGTAAACTAGAGTTTTGAATTTTAAACTGTATTTTTAAAATTACTTTTAAATTTTTTTCAACAACTTGAAAAATTGCCAAAATAAAAGTTGTTTTACTCAATGAGCTTTACAACTTCTATTTAGGAAGTTTTGCCAGATTCCAAATAATTTTTGAAATGCCAATCCAAAACTAAGTTTTAAATCATTGTTTTGAAATAAACTTGAATTTCCACCACAGAACTTTGAAATCTCCAAAAATAAAAGTTGTTCCATTTTAAAAGATCTAAAACTTTTATTAAGGGACTATCTCAAAATTCCTTTTAGATTTTGAATTAGGTTTTAGTCCTAATAAAAGTAAGTTTTTAAACCTTTATTTGGGAATTTAAATTTTACAAACAAATGCTAATTAAATTCAAATCACTCTAGGGACCTAATCACAATCATATGCAAATGATTAATTTAAATATGATGACATGGCAGATTAATTAAATCCGTAATACCCGGGGTATTACAGCCTTCCCCCCTAAAAGAAATCTCGTCTCGAGATTAGGTACATAACCAAGATTGGAACAAGGCATAGGAAAAAGAGCTAACAACAACCAGTTCATGCTTAAACAAGAGACAAGGGGAAAACATACGCATTAAAAGACAGGGTTACATTTTACAAGGTAGCAAAGAACTCAGGGAAGTTTTCTGCCAAGAAATCTTCAGATTCCCAGGTAGCTTCATCTTCAGAATGATCACTCCATTGGATCTTGTACCATCTGGTTGTGGTCCTTCGGGTAACACGGTCCTTTATATCCAAAACTCGTACTGGCTGCTCCGAGTATGTCAATTCAGGTTCAAGTGCTACTCCTTCAACATCGATGACTTGTCCAGGTACTCGGAGACACTTCTTCAACTGAGAAACATGAAACACATTGTGTACTTCCGAGAGATGTTCTGGCAATTCAAGCTTGTAAGCTACCTTTCCCACGCGTCCTATGATTAAGAACGGTCCAATATAACGCGGGGCTAACTTGCCTTTGACTCCAAAACGGTTAACTCCTTTCATAGGCGAAACTTTCAAATATACATAGTCTCCAACCTGAAATGTCAAAGGTCTGCGCCGCTGATCGGCATAACTTTTCTGTCGTGACTGTGCCACTCTCAAATTTTCCTGTATCAGTCGAACCTTCTCTTCAGCTTCATTGACCAAGTCAACTCCATAGAACCATCTTTCTCCAGGCTCGGACCAATTCAATGGAGTACGACACCTGCGGCCATATACTGCCTCAAACGGAGCCATTTTTATACTTTCTTGGTAACTGTTGTTGTACGAGAATTCAGCCAATGCCAAACACTCGTCCCATTTCTCAGGGTAATTGAGTGCACAGGCTCTTAACATGTCTTCAAGTATCTGATTTATTCTCTCTGTCTGTCCGTCAGTCTGAGGATGATAGGCTGTGCTATGCAGGAGTTTTGTACCCAATGATTTATGAAAGGATCTCTAAAATTGGGATATGAACTGAGTACCTCGGTCAGAGACAATGGTCTTGGGCACTCCATGTAGCTTCATCAGATTTTCTATGTATAGCTTGGCGTAGTGCGGAGCCCTGTACATTTTCTTGACAGGTAAGAAATGAGCTTGTTTAGTGAGGCGGTCCACAACAACCCAGATGGAATTGAAACCCCTAGAGGTTGTTGGGAGACCCATAATGAAATCCATGCTGATGTCTTCCCATTTCCATGCAGGAACAGGTAATGGTTGCAGCTCTCCACCAGGCTTCATGTGTACAGCTTTTACTTTCTGACAAGTGTCGCATTTTGCTACATACTGAGCAATCTCGATCTTCATCTTAGTCCACCAAAACTTCTGTTTCAAATCCTGGTACATTTTGTTGCTTCCCGGATGAATAAAGTATCTTGTCAAATGAGCTTCGTCAAGAATCTTGCCACGTAGCTCTGGAATTTTTGGAACTACAAGCCAATTCTTGAACCATACAATCCCTTCATTATCAATTCTGAAACAATCTGCTTTCCCTGCTTGGATTTTCTCTTTGATGTGCCTGATACCTTTACTATTTTTCTGAGCAGCCATGATTTCATCACGGATGGAGGTTTTGATGCTGATGTTGTTCCAACTGCCTTGAGGGACTATTTCTATGCCCAATTTTTCTAACCCGTAACACAACGACAGATCATATGGCTTCACAGTCAAGCAATTACAATGAGCCTTCCGACTGAGTGCGTCGGCAACCACATTAGCTTTACCAGGATGGTAGTGCACTTCAATATCATAATCTTTTATCAACTCAAGCCATCTTCGTTGCCTCATATTTAATTCTTCTTGTGTAAAGATGTATTTCAGGCTTTTGTGATCAGTGTAGACATTGCATGTGCTGCCTAACAAGTAGTGACGCCAGATCTTCAATGCATGAACCACAGCTGCCAATTCAAGATCATGAGTGGGATAATTCTCTTCATGAGGCCGGAGTTATCGTGAAGCATAAGCAATGACTCGGCCCTCTTGCATCAAAACACAACCAAGGCCAGTACCCGACGCATCGCAGTACACATCAAACGGCTTTTCAATATCTGGCTGAGCAAGGACTGGTGCAGTGGTCAAACATCTCTTCAAGGTTTGAAACGCTGTCTCGCATTCTGGCGACCAGACAAACTTGACCTGAGTCTTCAATAGGTTGGTTATAGGCTTAGCTATTCTTGAGAAATCCGGAATGAATCGGCGGTAATATCCCGCCATTCCCATGAAACTGCGAACCTGGTGCACAGTGGTTGGTGGTTTCCAGTTCAAGATTTCTTCCACCTTACTTGGATCTACGGACACACCTTCCGCTGTCAGGATATGCCCAAGAAATGGAACTCGATCCAACCAGAACTCACATTTGCTGAATTTGGCATAGAGTTGATGTTCTCTTAAACGGTTCAAGACGATACGGAGGTGGTTGGCATGTTCTTCGGGTGTTTTAGAATAGATCAGGATGTCATCAATGAATACGACAACAAATTTGTCGAGCTCAGGCATGAAGATGGAATTCATGAGGTACATGAAATAGGCGGGTGCATTGGTTAGGCCAAAAGACATGACGAGGTATTCATATAGGCCATATCTAGTGGTGAAAGCTGTTTTTGGGATGTCTTCGGGACGGATCTTTATTTGACGGAAACTTACCCATCATGACGGGTTCTCCAGCAGGAATATCTTCGATCTGAGTGTAATAAACCCGACCTGCCTTCTTGACAATCTTGCCCTTCTGAGCGTGCTGCTGGTGACCACGGTGCTGAACTTGCTGTTGTGGAACACCAGGACTTCTCTGCACATTCTGGTTGTTCTGCTTCGGAAAAGGGCAATCACGGGCCCAGTGTCCCACCTTTCCACAGTTGTAGCATGGATGATTATAGTTGGTCTGTGGAGTGTGGATACGAACGCCAGGGGCATTCGGCTGAGTGGTGTTTTGCTGATTAGAGGTATGAGAGGTAGCGGCAGTGCGCACAACTACCTGCTGATGGGGATATGACGGACGGTTATGGTGGGTAGGATGATAGATAACTTTCTGGCGTTTCTGACTGCCAGAAGAGCTAGACCTTTTGCTCTTCTTCTTCTCCTCTTGGAGCTGACGGTCGCTTTCCTCAAAAGCTATTGCATTATCCACTGCCTCATGAAAAGTGCACTTGAGGTTGTTAGACAGACTGCGTTGAATTTTGAAATTCAGACCTCTGACAAAGCAGGCTCTCCTCTTAGAATCAGTGTTGGTATGCTCAGGTGCATACTGTGCCAAGTGGTTGAACTGCCCAAGATACTGAGCGACAGTAGACTCATTCTGCTTCAGTGCCAGAAACTGATCCAGCTTCAATTTCATCACACCCGCAGGGATGTAATGAGCACGAAAGGCGTCACGGAACTCTTGCCAGGTAAGTTGATGTCCAGCATCCTGCGCAGCCACCAGGTTGGCATACCAAGTAGTCGCTGGGCCACGGAGCTGCTGAGCTGCAAACAGAGGTTTCTGGACCTCGGTACAGTGAATCAAGCTAAACTTCTGCTCCATGGTACGGAGCCAATCATCGGCTTCTAAGGGTTCATCAGCCTTAGTGAACACCGGTGGGCGGGTGTCAGTGAAGTCAACATAGGTGGTATCCTCATTATCACGGCGGCCACGACGTCTACCACGATCTTGCTGATTCTGAGCTAGCAGCGCTGCAACATTGGTCAATGCAGCGATGGCCTCTGCCAGAGTGGGTGGAAACTGAGGTGGTTGGGGAACACCAGTTGCATTATCAGAATTGTCTCCCATCTGTTAATAAGTAAACCCAACTTGAGTCTTACATTAGTTAAGCAAACATAGCAGCACACAGCAACATTACAAGGTTCACACCACATGGCTTGCACCCAGGCAAGACCCACAACTCATAACTAAGGTTTTCTAGGCAAGCACCTATACTACAGACAAAAGAGAGCATCTAGCTGACAACTCTAGGCCACACCGGCCTAGTCCCCATCGATCCCAGACGCGCCAGAAGCGTCACTGTCCTCGTCGATCTCCTCGAAGTCCTCCTCGGCATCTGCCTCGACGACCTCGACCGGCTCGACCTCCACGTCAACATCCTCCACGTCCTCATCCTCCTGACCGAGGACAACTCCCAACTCAGGATCCTCCTCCTGCGGTGCAGGAATAGGGTGGAGCTCACCATAGAGCTCATGCACCTCCTCATGCAAGACGTTGTTGTAGAGCTCAAGCTGACCAACACGCTGCTCCGCCTCGAGCATCCTGTCCATGATCGTCTCCTCACGATCCCAAGCTTCATCCCTCTGCTTGGTCAGGCGATCGATCTCTCGACGCAGATCTCGATTGGTCCTCACGTCCCGGTAGTGGTTGAGACGTGCCACTCTGTATTCTTCCTCCCACTGCCTGACTAGATCCTGCAGCCTTCCAACCTCAGCCTCAAGCTCCTCGCTGCTGCGACGAGGTGGGCGACTCCCAGAAGCTCCGCCCTCGCCAGCGCGTGGCGCCAACTGGTGGCGTGGAACGCCACGTGGTCCGGTCATCTTGCGTGCTGTGAGCTTGCAACGGGCCATCTGGAGAAGGTAAGTGGAATTTTAAGATATAATAGGTTAGCAAGAATAGGTTTGGTAAACTATCCCAAAAACCCACTTTAAGGAGGAAGTTAATTAACAGGTGTGATTATCATGATGCATGTACGTACTTACGAATTTAAATCATGTAAGGTACCTACATACATAAATAAACTTTTAACATAGGGCTAATAATAATATTATTCCACATGCTACCTTAATCCCATAAGGTAAAATATTGAACAAGGCAAGAACTACTGAACAAGATAAGGATAGAAGCAATTTGGACCCAAAATAATAGGTTAAACTTTTTATGATTCAAAACATTTTGAAATTTTTGAAAAGTAATCCATAATGATTAGCAATGGAATGCTCTGATACCAACTGTAACAGAACCGGCTAAATCACCTGGCCCACCGGCACCTGTCATTGTCACTAACGACTTCTGACAGCCGGGCCCGTGTCCCAAATGATCTAGACAGGTCTGTCGGGCTACATTAGCGCCCTTTTCTCCGACAGGATCACCATTGAAGAACCATTACAGGATTACAACATTTCATAATAAAAATACATCAGAGTACAGTGCGGAAGATTACATAACATTTAGATTACAAACCAGTTGTTCAAATAGGATTCAAATATAGTTATTACAGACCAGAGGACATAACAGTAGCAGTGGAATAGTTACACAATACTAGGTGAGGTAACTCGAACCCTGCCCACGGGTTCCACTTCACTCATCGCCGCTTTCTTCTTCTACCACGGTCACGCAACATGGAGCAAGACAGATCTCCGACTGCGGTCCTCCTGCAACGGGGTTAACAAACCCTGAGTACTTGGGGTACTCCGCAAGACTTACCCGACTAAGGGTGTAAAATGAGACTCAGGAATGCAAGGCTATGGGTAAGGCTAGCAGAGGATGAGGAGTTTGCAGAAAAGCAATCTATCCTGTTCCATATTTTATTTTGTCATTATTATAATCATATTTATAGCTCCAATATTCAGACTCATGTATCATCATTCTTTCAATTACTTTATTCATTCAGATAACCTAGTTGAGAACCACTTTTCGGTGTAGAGTGTGAGGATCAAGTCTCCATAACCGAGGAGCACGTCAATTCGAATCCAGAAAGTACCCAGCTGGGGATTCTAACCACACTGCATATGCAGCACGCCGGCATACATATACCAACCCGTCGTCACGGCTTTGCTATCCCGGAACCGGTCCTGCGCCACCCGAGAGCACAGTACTCCACTCTTATCCAGGCACGCCGGCCACGTGGGTACAAGCTACTCTCGCCATCTCTCCACTCCCAGTGCGTGGTTGTCGGTTCCAGCAATAGCGTCACCGAACTCTAGGCTTTCCGCATTGGTATGTGGCTAGGCTGTTCATCATGATCACAGCAGGCCTACAACGAACGGTCCCTACTTCCTTCCTGCCGCCAATCCTGCATTGGGACTCTAACCCAAGTACAAGACTACCCGACAGTTTTTATTATCGTGCCTGTCGGGTGAGTGAGACATAGGGAACGCCGCCCCATGAGCTGGCCACCCAACGAAACACGTTTCCAAAGACATCAACCAGTTCCAAACTATTCCGAAAGTGACCGTGCATTGGGACTCCAACCCAAATACACATCGACCAGCGGATAACCAGTTCTTCACCAATCAAAGTATAAGTATAATCATGGCACAGAAAATAGTTTTTCTTTTACGCAAAGCTAAGTTCATTAAGCATGCCTAAGCATTTCTCAAACCGTTTTATTTAAATTAGGTTTCAGGGTATTTATTTGAGACAATGCATCTGGATAGGTGACAATCAACTCCTATTAACCTAATGCAGTAGGTTAACTCGAATTATAAATATTTTGTAATAGAGGGGCTGAATGCACCGGGGCTTGCCTTGGATCGTATACAGCGTCGGGTCGGGATCAGTCCCGCAGATGTCGAATCCTTGGATGACTTCTGGAGTGGCCTCCTCAGTAGTAGTCTCGACCTGGACCCCCTCGGGAACGGGCACTACACGTATGCAATGATGTATGCTTAGCGTGGCATGAGGGCAACAAATGAAATGCTTGAAAGTAAACCATTAATACCTTGAGTACAACTTTCCTTCACGGTAAAGTTGTAAACGATCTACGGAAGGTAAAAGCAATGTTGCCTACTTTTGTTTTATTGACCTTTCTAACGGTCACAGAAAGCCGCTACACAGCTTTATGACTACTACCAAGCACTAAGTTCTCAAACTGCCAAGGATCACACAGCGAAAGATCCTTGGTCTTCATTCAACCCAAAATTCACACAACAAACCTAAATTCATTTTTCTATTTACTTTATTAATCCCTAATTTCACATATATTTATTAATTGACCAAACTAACTTAAATTGCAACCAAACTTTACCAACAGCTAGGTTTTATCACCAAACAGAGCCACAATAAATTTCATGATTTTTGGATTTACAGAGAATTAATTAAAATTACACAAACTTGCATTTATTAATTACTTCACTGATTTATACAGCAGATTAAAGGTACTGGAACACCCTATATTATATTTTTAACAAATACTACATACTTCAGAGAGCATACACAATTATTCTCACATTTTCCCATTCAACAGATTAATTCATATGAAATAAATAAACTTCAGGACTATTCATATGAATATATAAATGAAAAGCATTTTGAAATTTACTGGAAAAAGAAAAGACCAAACCAGCCCACTACGGCCCATGACCAAGCGAGCCGGCCCACTCGGCCTGCCCGCACCCGGCGCTGGCGTTTTAGCAAAAGAGACCTTGGGGAAATCGGAAATCAACCCGCGGTCCGATCTACACTATTCACATGAGTCACGGGATTTGCACTTAACCCCCTGGAAAGACCTATCTTCTAACCCGAGGCCCCTGGCCTCTCCTCTGTTTTGACAGAGGCGAGAGCGCCGGCGGTCCGCCGCCCCTAGCTCGCCGACGGTGAGCCGAGGGACGAAGCCGAGGGCACTGACGGACTCTCCACTCCAAGGCGAGTCTACCAAACTAAGACATGGCGAGATCCGAGGCGCACAGCACCTGGAGACACGGACGCGGCGGCTCGGTGGCGGCGGCGAGCACGTCGCCGGCGAGCACAAGCCGGTAAAGAGAGGGGAAAAGGTGCGCGAGCATCTGGGGCTCACCACGAAGCTGGCCGACGGGTCGGTGGAGACGGAGGTGGTTCGGAGAAGGCGACTTGGCGACGGCGGCGGATCCCGGCGGCTCGGCACAACGGCGAACACGCGTTCCGGCGAACCTAGGGAACCAGAGAGTACGCCGACGCACGCGTAAGATTCAAGGGGTCACGGAGATCACGTTGCGCAACAATACGAGGCCCAGAGCTTACCCAGACTAGCTCGAGACGACGACGGAGCTCGCGGCGGCGCTCTACCCGCCCGCGAAGGAGACACCGGTGTTCCGGTGGTTACGAAGCTCTACAGCTCCCACCGACGGTCGCAGGCGATGCGCAAGGAAGCTAGCTAGCTGTCTGCAAGATGGAGAGGGTGGTGACGGACGGAACGCGGCGTATTCGGCCGAGAACCGAGAGGTGGCGATGGCGACCGGGAGAAGGAAAAATGGCGTGGAGAGGGGTGGTCTTTGCCCTTTTGGAGGGGCAACGGGCGGGGACAGGCGCGGCACGACGCGGCGCACGCGCGCCCGTATCTGCCGAGGTCGCGGGGGCACGATCCCGGCCGGCACGGCTCGCCGCGCGCCCGCGCGCGACACGGCGGCTGCCGGTGCTGTTCGTGAACAGAGCGAGGGGGCGAAGTACTGTAGCACTATTCCCTAGGGGCTGTCGGTTTTTGACCAAATTCGACGGATTTTGAATACAAACATGAAAAACTGCAAAAACAAAAGTTGTAGGGTTTGAAATTCTGAACAACTTTGCTTTTGGAACTACATCCAAATTCGAAATATTTTTGAATCTACAGAAAAAGGGGTAAACTAGAGTTTTGAATTTTAAACTGCATTTTTAAAATTACTTTTAAACTTTTTTCAACAACTTGAAAAATTGCCAAAATAAAAGTTGTTCTACTCAATGAGCTTTACAACTTCTATTTAGGAAGTTTTGCCAGATTCCAAATAATTTTTGAAATGCCAATCCAAAACTAAGTTTTAAATCATTGTTTTGAAATAAACTTGAATTTCCACCACAGAACTTTGAAATCTCCAAAAATAAAAGTTGTTCCATTTTAAAAGATCTAAAACTTTTATTAAGGGACTATCTCAAAATTCCTTTTAGATTTTGAATTAGGTTTTAGTCCTAATAAAAGTAAGTTTTTAAACCTTTATTTGGGAATTTAAATTTTACAAACAAATGCTAATTAAATTCAAATCACTCTAGGGACCTAATCACAATCATATGCAAATGATTAATTTAAATATGATGACATGGCAGATTAATTAAATCCGTAATACCCGGGGTATTACAAAGATAGAATTTGTAGTGCATGTCATGCCGGAAAGCAAGTGGGAGCAAAACACCCTACCAAGAATGTTGTGTCAACATCAAGACCATTGGAGCTTCTTCACATGGATTTATTTGGACCCGTCGCTTATCAAAGCATTGGCGGTAACAAATATGGATTTGTAATTGTTGATGACTATTCTCGTTTCACTTGGGTATTCTTCATGATAGATGAAAGTGACACACATAGCATCTTCAAGAAGTTTGCAAGAAGAGCTCAAAATGAGTTTGAGTTGAAGATCAAGAGAGTTAGAAGTAACAATGGGACGGAGTTTAGGAACACCAACATTGAAACCTACCTTGATGAAGAAAGCATTAAGCATGAGTTTTCGGTTCCTTACACTCTACAACAAAATGGTGTTGTGAGAGGAAGAATCGAACTCTCATTGAAGCCGCAAGATCAATGTTGGATGAATACAAGACTCCCCGTAATTTTTGGGCGGAGGCGATCAACACCGCATGTCATGCAATCAACCGCCTATATCTTCACAAGATTAGAAACAAGACCCCATATGAGCTTCTAACCGGTAACAAACCGAAGGTGTACTACTTTAGAGTCTTCGATTGTAAGTGTTTCATACTTAACAAGAAAACCAAGAGCTCAAAGTTTGCACCTAAGGTACATGAAGGTTTTCTACTTGGTTATGGTACTAACAAACATGACTATCGTGTGTTCAATAATGTCACCGGCAATATTGAACTAACGGTAGACGTGTCCTTTGATGAAACCGACGGCTCTCAAAAGGAGCAAGTCAATGTTGACCTTGCAGGTAATGATATATCTCCTAGTCAAGCAAATAAGAAGCTTGCAATTGGTGATGTGAAGCCAAAGGAGACTCAAGATGAAGATGAAGAACAAGTTGTGTTCTCTCCACAAGATACAACAATTAATCATGTGTATGACAATGTATATGATCAAGCTTCCGCATCAACCACCCCGAATGATGAGAACACAAGTTAACCACAAGATCAACATCAAGAAGATGATCAAAGCAATGATCAAGTAGAGACTCAACTAGAAGATCAAGAATCAAGTGAAGTTAATCCAATCATTGATCAAGCACAACATGATGATGATGACGACGAGGATGATGATGATGATGATGATGATGGTCCCATACAAAGAAGATCACTTGTGCCACATCCAAGGGTTCATCAAAGTGTTCAATGGGATCACCCCGTTGACAACATCTTGGGAAGCATACAATGTGGGGTAACTACTCGTTCACGTTTAGCTACTTTTTGTCAACATTACTCGTTTGTTTCTCCCAAGGAATCCAAGACGATTGAAGATGCACTCAAGAGCGTAGATTGGATGATGGCAATGCAAGAAGAGTTGAACAACTTCACTCGGAATGAAGTCTGGTCCTTAGTGGAAAGGTCCAAGTAAAATGTGATTGGAACCAAATGGGTCTTTCACAACAAACAAGATGAACATGGTATAGTCACAAGAAACAAGGTAAGGTTGGTGGCCAAAGGATTCACCCAAATCGAAGGTTTGGATTTTGGTGAAACTTATGCACCCGTAGCTAGGCTTGAGTCAATTCGTATATTACTTGCCTTTGCTACTCACCATGATTTCAAGCTATATCAAATGGACGTGAAAAGTGTAGTTCTCAGCGGCCCCATCTCCGAGGTGGTGTATGTGGAACAATCACTGGGTTTTGAGGATCCAAAGTACCCCAACCATGTCTACAAGCTGTCCAAGGCGCTCTATGGGCTCAAAGAAGCCCCTAGAGCTTGGTATGATTGTCTCAAGGACTTCCTACTCAAATGGTTTGAGATAGGTAAGGCCGACCCTACTCTCTTTACTCGCAAAGTCCATAAAGATATTTTTGTTTGCCAAATATATGTCGATGACATAATATTTGGTAGTACTAATGTGGCATTTTGTGAGGAGTTTAGTAGGATCATGATGAAGAGATTTGAAATATCCATGATGGGAGAGTTGAAGTTCTTTCTAGGATTTCAAATCAAGCAACTCAAGGAAGGGACATTCATAGGTCAAACTAAGTACACCCTTGACATGTTAAAGAAGTTTGACATGGACAAAGCTAAACCAATGAAGACACCTATGGCGGCTACCGGGCACTTGGACCTAGATGAAGATGGTAAGGCCATCGATCAAAAGGTATATCACTCCATGATTGGATCCCTATTCTACCTTTGTGCATCTAGGGCCGATATAATTCTTAGTGTGTGCATGTGTGCTAGATATCAAGCAAATCCAAAAGAATGTCACTTAATGGCAATCAAGAGAATCTTTTGATATTTGGTTTTCACCCCTAATCTTGGCTTGTGGTATCCTAAGGGCTCCACTTTCGATTTAGTTGGCTACTCCGATTCGGATTATGGAGGTTGCCGAATAGATCGAAAGAGTACTACTGAGACTTGCCAATTTATTGGTAGATCCTTGGTGTCTTGGAGCTCTAAGAAGCAAAACACCGTTGCCTTGTCTACCGCCGAAGCCGAGTATGTTGCGGCCGGCACTTGCTGTGCCCAACTACTTTGGATGAAGCAAACTCTAAAAGACTTTGGCTGTGAGGTAACCAAGATTCCCCTTTTGTGTGACAACGAGAGTTCCATTAAGTTGGCAAACAACCCCGTAAACCACTCTCGTACAAAACACATAGACATCCAGCATCACTTTTTGAGAGACCACGAAGCCAAAGGATATATCGCTCTACGCCATGTGAGCACCGAATTTCAACTAGCCGATATCTTCATAAAGCTCCTAGACGAGTCAAGATTTTGTGCTTTGAGGAGTGAGCTAAATATCATTAATTCTCGGAACTTTGATTAATTTCTTGCACGTACTTGAATGCGAAAATGTTTATGAAATTCACTTAATTCCTTTCAAAATTACTTTCTAGGTCTTTCAAGTGTGACTATAGTCTTGTATTGATGATTTGAATGCTAGTCATACTTGAAAGTGCCCTTGTTCATCCTATATGTGCCCCACTATATTTTAGCCACAGTGGCTATAAGTGGTTGTGTCGGAAGTTCCGGTCCCGGCTGGAAGTTCCGACCCGGCTGGAGCCGCCGGAACTTCCGACGCAGATCTGACTGCGGGGTTATGCCCAATACCAGTTCGATTTCTAATCTTACCTCATTCACTTTACCCGTTGGCAAACCCTAGCCCTACTTGCGACCCTTGTCGCCTCCACCATCGCCCTTGCTACTCCTTGCACGGTGGATTGGTGGTGTGGCCTCTCCGGAAGTTCCGGAGGCCCTCCGGCGACTCCTCCGGCGTTCCCCTCCCTCCCTCCCTCCCGGAACTTTCGAGGTGAACCCTTTTCTCCATGGTTCTTGGTGCTCTTTGGTGCTAAGTTCGTGGTGAACCCTAGGGCTCATCTCCTTCTGTTCTTGGTGGATTGTAGGGTGTGAATTTGTTCGGAGAACTCGGCATTGCTGCGGATTTCTTCCCCCTTCTCTTCTTCTCCCTACTCCAAGGTATACCATGGTTTCTTCTCTTTCCCGTGCAATGTACCTTGTTGTTCTTCTTTCTCTCCCTCTATTCTCTCCGTTTTTCATGGTATGTGGTGGATTGCTTCAATTTGGAACTCGTTTGCTCCCACCTTTACTGGGCCGGTCGGAACTTCCGACTCGTGCCGGAACTTCCGACATGCCGGAAGTTCCGACACCTGCAGCCGAAACTTCCGACCTTCCCAGTAATGTGTGATCAACCCTGTTCCAGCTCTGCGTCTTCCACCCATTCCTGCTTCCTTCCCCTCCTTATCCTTTTCTTTGTCTACTCTGCAGCATGGCCGATGCTGGTGGTTCTCATCGCCGCTCGCACTGTTCGAGGCAGCCTCCGCCGCCTCCGCAGCTTGTGGCGTCTCACGAGCACCACTCCAAGAAGAATCAGGATCGCAGCAGCCGTCCTCGTGGTGGTGGTGGTGCCAGCAGCTCCTCCGCTGCTGCCCTGGCACCCGCTGCCCATGTCTTGGGTATGGACCCTATTGTAGACCCTGAAGAAGAGGCCCTTGACCGTGCCGGGTGCACCATCTCCAATCCGGTCACGCGCTCTCCTTGTGGTGGTCCCATCTTTCCGGTGCAGCT
The DNA here is from genome assembly GCA_038502445.1 of Eremochloa ophiuroides. Lineage (NCBI taxonomy): Eukaryota > Viridiplantae > Streptophyta > Magnoliopsida > Poales > Poaceae > Eremochloa > Eremochloa ophiuroides. The sequence continues at coordinate 55,628,130 of JAHLJS010000005.1, read as the reverse complement.
CACCCGCTACAATCCTAATCTCCCAATGCCAGTGATTCGGGAGCTGCAGCTTGCACCTAACCATGGTGGATGGGCTCCACCTCTTGATGTGGACTATCGTCACCAGACCACTCTTCTCTACTCCAATCGGCAGCGGAACTTCTTTCAAGAGGATGAGAAGGACTTGCGGCTTAAGTATTGTTTTTGAGCGACTTTTCACTCTCATGTGTATCGCTCGCTCTACTACACCAAGTACCTTCGCAAGCGGGAACCCCCTGTCATTCCCATGAAGACCATTGATGCTTATCATTTAGGTTGCTTTCCTGAGGATGAGATGAAGAAGTTGGTGCGTGACCTTGAGACTCATCGCCTAAGCCACCTCATGAGATTTCGCAATGATTGGAACAATGAGATCATCTGCCAGTTCTATGCTTCATACTATCATGCTTTTAACTATGAAGACAATGTGGATGAGATTCATTGGACCACTGAGGTCAAGCACTACCGTGTTGACTTTGACACCTTTGCTCGCCTGCTGGGATTTCGTGAGGATGACCGTGAGGATCCCATCCGGCTTCCTTGAGCTACATGTACCTTTCGGGTCAGTATCTGGATGGTCAGACGTCCTACTTGCCGTCCTATTTCTACGTCCTCAACACTATCCTTCGCCAGATTCTCTATCCGAAGATTGGGGACGCAACGTATCTTCGGGAGGACTCTTACAAGATCCTTAACAGGTTTGCAAAGGGTGAGACTTTCTCCATCAGTCGCTACCTTTGGAACAAGATCCATGATGCAAGTGAGCACACCATGAAGCTACTCCCATATGCTCCCTACATTATGCACATCATTGAGAAAGTCACCGGCACCTTGTTTCCAAATGATAGTAAGCATTCCATCCTCAAGATCACTAACATGATCTCCAAGCATACGGAGGATCTCTTGAAGGAGGAAGATCAAGCTCATATCTCTCGTACTCGGTCCGGCTCGCGCCTCTCCGCTCCTGCGAGGCGCCGCCATGCTCCTTCTACTCCTCCTCTTCGTGAGTTTCACGACCCTTTTACTTTTTATGATGAGGAGTTTGGCTCTTCTTTGTGCCCCCATGGCAAGGGTCCCGCTTGTGAGGCGGAGGAGGACGACTCCTCCGAGGACGATGACATGGAGGAGGACGTTAGTGGTGCGGAGATCCGCTCTGAGGATGATGATGAGGATGATGGCGACGACGACTACGATGAGGACGACGATGAGTGACCGTGAGCTTTGCCCGTGGCCTACCCTTTTTGGCACTTGATGCCAAAGGGGGAGTGTTAGGCTATTTATCTTATTGTAATAGCTAGTTTGAAAAATTTTGTGGCTTGTATTAAAAACCTTTGTGGTGGCACTATGTGATGGACATCTATTTGTTTGATGGATGATTGTAGAACAAGTTAAATGTTTAATTCTCTATCTAATTGGTAACTTGTTCTTTGCTTGTGATGTGTTCTTTTTGATGGCTATGTGTTGATGAACTTTACTCTATCCTTACTAGCCATCATGTTTTTGTGTGAATTATGACTTGTCATATTGCATCACGGTTTTATATAATGATTGACACTTTGTTTTGCACCCCACGGTATTGCAAGTTTTAAGGGGAGCCTCTCATTCTTTGTGTATGAATAATTTAGAGATCTATTTGGATTTCAAGTCCATAACATACACTAAGGGGGAGCTCTTCACAAAACTTACAATCCAAAAGTTTCAATTCTTTCTATCTTATGTAAGCATAAGTTGGTTGTCATCAATTACCAAAAAGAGGGAGATTGAAAGTACATTTGCCCCATCGTGGGTTTTGGTTAGTTGATGACACCCAAATTAGAGTCTAATGAACTCTGCAAGGTTATGTGCAGGTTTAATCCCGTAAACCTCTATTGAAAATCTATTTGGGATTAAACGGTGCCCCTCAATTCGACTTGAACTTCGGCGCTTCAACTCAAGCGGTGGTTAGAATCACTTTTATTCTTTTCTTGAGTTAGGAATGTCGTACTATTAAGAGGGATGCAAAACTAAGTGGCTTGATGAAGATAGAGTGCTCAAGTTTTAAGTTAAAATCAATTAAGAGACACTCAAAGCGCCGCACGAACACTTTTCAGGGCTGCTAGAACTTGACCAGTCGGAAGTTCCGTCCCAGGCCGGAAGTTCCGACGTTCAGCCAACTGGTGGCGTGGCTAAGTGTTGTAGGGTCGGAAGTTCCGGCCTCCGCCAGAAGTTTTGACCTTCTCGCACTGTGGCCTATCTGGTTTAATTGGGTCGAAAGTTCTGACTCTGAGAGTCGGAAGTTCCGACGTAGATCTGAACGGTTGGATTTGGACTCGACTATAAAAGCAACCTCACTCACTTCTAATCGTTACCACTCATTCATTTCGACCTAACTCTGTCCAAATCAGCTCCCAAGCATTGAAGGCTCTCCTCTCCTCTCCCTTTTGCTCCCAACTTCGATTCCCCAAAGGATTTGAGTGAAGAGTGAGTGGATTGAGTGAGAAAATCACATCTTGAGCTTGAGCACTTGATTCTCCTCGTCTTGCCGGTTGGTTTTGTGTTTTTTACTCTTGGAGCTTTGTTCCTGGCCAGCTAGACGTTGCCCAAGAGCTTTCAATCTTGTGGATTCGCCTTGAAAAGTTTGTATTATCCGTGATTTCTAGTGGAAAACTCAAGTTACCTTTGTGGTTTCTTTGAGAGAGGCAAGGAGGTGCAAGAGACTCCGACCTTGGTGGTCACCTCAACAACGAGGACGTAGGGACTCCTTTGTGGGGTTGCCGAACCTCGGGATAAATCCTTGTGTCCCCTTGTGCTTGTTGTTGTTGGATTACTTGCTTCGTATTACTCTTATATTTGTCTCTCTCTTCCTCCCTCATTTCTTAGGGTTTGAGCTACACTTGTGATTTGAAGCATCTCCGGAGCTGAGGAACTACATCTGCAACATCACTTCATCTCTGAGTAACGGGGTTGTAAGATTTCGCACGCTCTTAAGTTCATTTAGCCACTAGGGCTGTTTTCACCGTAGGGTTCAGAACCTCCGACAGTTTGGCCTGGAACTTCCGGCAGTCTCTGATCAAACTGAATTAGAGTGTATGCAGATTTTTAATTAGGCATATTCACCCCTCCTCTAAGCCATTGTAGATCCTTTCACTGCTTCTTTACCGCGGTGACTTTCTAAAAAAAAAACATTGTACCTTATTGAGCCAAAGAACCAATTTCCTCAATCTTTTACCACAGAAGACCTAGCTCATCCTTTGGGATTTTCTAGTCCGGCCCTAGTCAAAAGAGATTAGTGGCCCGGAAGCCCACCCATCTGCCTGCTTTCTCGATTCTCCCGTGCCCCTCCCTCCCGTCCCGTGCGCTCTGTCTGTCTCTGCTGGCGACGAGCCGACGATTGGGCGGTCGCCGCCGCGCTACGCCAGGTGCCCAACCAAGTCTCCATCTTCGGGACCTTCGCCGGCGACGTGCACCCACCAGGTTCGCCCGCTCCTTCTCTTCCATTCCTTGCTGTACGAAGCCCGAGCACCCAAGCTCTTTGTATTCGGATCTGATCTGATCCGATTACAAGTGTAGTATACATGTATTATGCATACGGCCACAAATTTTTTCTTGTTGGTTTTGCAAAAAAATATTGGGTGTACATGTGTGCACCCATGCGGCGATGCCGTTTAGTGGGTCTGCCCCTGTTTCTACTCTGTATCAGTTTTTTTTTAGGATTTGGTTGTAATCTTTAGGAGTTTGCTTAGTGAAATCTACTAGCTTGACAGACCAAAGTGTACCTTATAGTAGGAAATACTGGATGCCAAGGGCAATTCCTAGCCGGTCTATAAAAAAAAATCGAACTTTTTATCACTATTTCGGACATAATGGTATTATCTCCATGAAGAAACTGTGGCAGGGACCATAGGATCCTATTATTTGAACCCTTGAAGTTGACTTTTAATACTCTGTTTTTTGGTGTAGTGTCAGTAAACTTGAGCATTCCCATCAGTTACTGTTACAGTGTTATATTTGAGATACTTGGTGTGACTTAGAACAAAACATAGAATTTTGCATTACCTTGTTCAAAACACTTGTTTTCTTTGTCTGGATCTTCTGAGAGATGGAAGTAACTCACTCCCTCTACATGCGGCTCGGGTCCATCTCTCGGGTATGTTTGGATGCTGACTTTCATCCAAACCTTGGCTCAACTTGCAAGGCAAGGAAATGAAACGTACTTGATTGTTTGGATAATTGGATCTCTGGCAAGTTCTTTGCTATCCCATGCTAGCCAATTTGGCTCTCCCATCCTGGCAAGGTTAAGTCTAGTTTGGTCTGGCAATGTGAGACAAGGCTACTGGAGGAACCAAATTCACTCTGTTCGGCTGGCTGGTACGGTACGGCTGACTGGCTGATTGTTCCGAGAGAAAAATACTGCTGAGTGGCTGGCTGGTGCTGGCTGGCTGGTGCCACACTTAAAGCTTTTTCACTTTCTATTTGTTTTATTCATAACACTACCTTTGTTACTTAACTGGCAGTGCACTATTGCATTATTGCTCACTCTAGCAGGAGATACTTTATTGGCTCCGTTAATTTTTCTTTGACATTTTATCTTGTCAAAGTGTGTTTTTTTGTTTGTCTCTATATGATTTCAAGAAGAGACATAGCTAGATCCCCTTACCATATTGAGCTTGCTTCCAATATCTAATTCCTTTGTTCATTCGGTATCATGTGTGGTTGAAGAGACATGCAATTCCCCTACCCTTTTGAGTTCTAGACGTGGGGAATAATGATATGCTATAGCTTTTCTTAATACCTGCGCACAAAGCTAAATCGACAAAAAAAAAAGAACACGTGCAATATATCTTAATAGCTGCTTGATGTACTTAAAAAATCCTTTTTTAACAGATATGTCTGTGAAGATATAGTTTATTCATCCAATTTGTGCTTTGCACGGTCTTTTATGAATAGATTGACAAACTCTGTAGCCACATTACCGTTTTACATTTTCAGATTCAGGCCTATAATGATTCAGTTCATGTGTCATTTTCCTCTGTTTCTTTCCTCTTCTTTCATTGCTTCTTTGATATTAGAAAATATATAAATGTGGAATTCAAAGTTCTGTAGTTCACTAGCAGTCAAAGCTTATTAAGCACATCCTATTGTCTGGACTTTGGGGTATACTTGGCAAGTTCTATCCAAAGGGATAGCAGAAAACTAAACTACAAGAATTCTAAAACTGGCTGTTTCGCTAATACAGTATTTCATTCCTTCAAATGTGTTTCCATTTCTTGATCACTCTTATAGTCTTATTACAAATAACTTTAACAATCTGTGCATTTCTTTGAGATATATGCGTTTGAAGATGCTCACTGACAATTTGTAGTGGCAAGGTAACTGTTCAGCTTCCCTTTATACTAGATGGCCATTTTCCGACATGTTGGTCAAGTTGGTCCTACGTAAGGGTAGGGGATTTTGGGAGACTTTACTTTATATCTTGCTTATCAAATTAGTCTCTACCTTTCCTATAAATTGGACTATATGATCCTATCAGTTAAAATTAAAAGTAATACTGGTTCAAATATTATGTAAATAGAGTATCATATTTTACGGAGTCTTGCTAGCAAAATGTGTAAGCTCTCTAACAGATATGTTTTTGCTGGAGTGCTGGCCATGATAGCCCAAGCATGCATCAAAATTTGTAGTCTAATGTATGCATTATTATCTTGCCATTTTGGCATTTTGCAGTTGACTTGCACAGACAGAACTTTGGAAGATGGCAAGATCACCAAGAGGTAGGAGCCTCCAAGCTCGTCAACATAGGTCAGCTTCTTCAGATGTGCCCTTGTGCTCCTGGAAGACGAATGGAACAAGCAAAGGAAATGATATGTCAGTGACCTCTGAGAAGAATGAGTGGAAAGGAGCCACTTGCCCAGTTTGCTTGGAGCATCCACACGATGCTGTCCTCCTCCTGTGTACCTCTCACCACAAGGGCTGCCGACCATATATGTGTGGTACCAACTACCGTCATTCTAACTGCCTTGAACACTTTAAAGAAGCTTACGCAAAGGAAAAAATGGCTCTTGGTGTCTCGGCTGAGTCTGCACCTGGCCTTCCATTATCCTCAAACACACTGCCATCGAGCAACCAACCATGTGCAATGGAACTTGCCTGCCCTCTCTGCCGTGGGGAGGTTAAAGGATGGACTGTGGTTGAACCTGCTCGTAAGTATCTGAACCGGAAAAGGAGAGCTTGCATGCATGATGGGTGCTCATTCCATGGCTCGTATAAGGAGCTTTGCAAGCATGTGAAATCGAAGCACCCTTCAGCAAAGCCTCGTGAAATTGATCCTGCTACTGCAGATGAGTGGAAAAGGTTTGAATGTGAGAGAGAGCGGCAGGATGCCATCAGCACTATTAGGTCCATGAACCCAGGAGCTGTGATCATGGGGGATTATGTCCTTGAGTTGAATGGTGGTGGCAACAACCATTTGCCCTCGGATGGAGATAACTTTGACTTGGAGGAAAGGCTCAACTTCTTCACATCCTTAGATCATACTTTGAATGAGAGAATTGACTTGTATGACTCGTCAGATAGTTTGGATGAGGGGTTTGACTTCTTGGCATCCCTGTTTACCCATGGCAGGAGAATCTCTACTGGAGGTCCACTTAGCAGGGCTTATAGAAGATATAGGGAGAGGCCTAGGGGATCAACGAATTCTGTTGATGCTTCTGACATTCAGCATGAATCAGTTAGCACTCGAAGGGGACAGCGTGCTGTTCGGGCTATAGGCAGAACTTCACGGCGGCACAATCCTATGGTGGCTCATACAAGGCCTACACGAGGCAGCTGAGAGATGAAATCATTTTTAGAGGGGAGGGAGGGGCTTTCATGCTATCCATCTGCAAGGGACACAAAACAACACACCATGGTAAGTTGTTGCTCTGGTTGTCGGAGGTCCATCAGATTCTTCCTTTTTTTCTTGTCCCATTGCTGAGTCAGCAACTGAGGATATAAGGTTGGATGGAGATGAGATCCCTGTTTGGCAGATGCTGATGCCTGTATAATGTGCTCTGCGATGTGCATACAGTTTTGGCCTGAAGCAGCTCCACTTTTCTGGTGCTGCCTTTGCATGGATTTTGAGAATGCCCATGCCTCGAGCTTCTTTTCCCTTTCTGTTGATCAAAGGAAACTGCAAACAGATGATTGTTTTGGCCATAATTGTTATTTGAAAGTTAGATGTCAATGTCATGAACAGCATACACATCACTGCTTGTGTTCTGGTCCAATGTAGTTTTGTATCCATGCGCTGTGTGGCCTTTGGATGGCTTGGTCGAGTTGATATTTGTGGTCTGGACTTAATATGTCATGAGTGCATCTTCTCGTGGTTCTGTTGGACCGTGCTGCTAAACTGTGAATGCAGCTGTGTCTGTTACAGTTGTTGCTTATGGAACTGGTTCCTGTAGTTCTATTTATCTGCTTAAAATGCGTTCCTTTTGTTTGGCCGTACAACTCAATCATGTATTCATGTTGACGCTACATTTCGATTCTGCGTGTCCAATTCCCATATAATTTAAGCATTGTCTTGATGTTCAAATGGTGAATGACAGCCGCTACACTAACTGATATAAGTGGTGGTTCTCGAATCAACGTGGGATGATGTTCACTAACAGGAGGACCTGATTCTGCTTGCAGATTCCGCCTCATGCACATGATTGGAGCGATGAGCACTGCGATAGTGCGTTTTGCTTGTATGCTCGTTTATATTATAAGCACTGAGATGATGTAAACCTGCATGGACAGGTCTGGTTCATTTGTTTGTAGAACCGTGTAGGCAAGCTGATTCTTTTCCTTACAAATTCTATTCCACAGAACACACCAGAGTGGCCTATTATGAACTATGAAGTGACAGTTTTTTTTAGAATAACTACAAAGTGACAATTACCATTACAAAAAAAGAAAAAAACATACTGGAGGAGAACACGTAATGAAAAGACAAGTGATTCGCGTCATCATGGGCGATCTATGGACTCGTAAAAAAACAAAAAACAAACAGCCTGGACAACTTCTCACATGCTCACTATCGACATCTAACATACAGTAGGAGCTAACAAATGAACCTACAAATCAAACAAAGCAGCTGTTTTGTTCTCCATCAGAACATCTCGTATAGTCGTATGCCCACTCATTTTATACATGATCCCTCCAGTGAATCAAAACTCTGCTGCGCCTGGGTCACAGGAGCCAGCCAGCCGCGAAAGATGGGTGGGAGGGGATTCAGATTCAGGAGATGCCGACGGTCTTGCCGAGCAGCCACATGACGAGCGAGAACTCGATCATGAAGAGCGCGTGCAGCCACGCCCGGTCCACCACGAAGCCGTACACCGTGATCCCCGCCCGGTTGTTCTCCAGGTACGTCACTGCAGCATTTTCGGCAGAGAAACCATCACGACTGAATGCAAGAAGAAGCTAAGGAGCAGCAACTGGCTGTGGTGGAGGTATGTAGCTTACCCAGCGCCTGCCTCTTCTGGAAGCTGATGTTGTTGGCCTGGAACGGCACGTACTTGGGGTCGTCGAGGGAGGAGCACTCGCTCCGGCTGTCGTCGTCGTCGTCGCTGGCGGACTCGTCGCCGGCGGCCACGCGGTAGGCGTTGGCGGGAGCCAGGTAGCCGGCGGTGGGCGGCAGGTCCGGGTCCGGGTTCTCCTGGTCGTTGTCGAAGGCGTGCACCGTGGCGTCCGCGTGCCACGCCGCCGCCACGCTCGTCATCGCCTGCGTCTTGTGCGTGATCTTCGCCGCGCTGTGCAGGCACACCAGCAGACCCGCCACAAGGCTGATCGAGCACAGCTGCAACACAATGCAATGACAGAGTCAGGTTCCGTCTGAATTTTATTTTTTTTCATTACACAGATAACAGTACCACTCATAGTACTTAAGTAAACATTTAGTTATATCATGTTTGCCTTCTATACTGAATTCATCAGGGACTGAAAAGATGTTCGGTTTTCCTCAAAGAAAAGTTCATCTGGGACTGAAGTCTCTGTAAATCGTCGTCCCTCTGTCGGCATTGTGCAGAGCAGATCTACCTGCATAACCTTCCTACACACGGCAGCAACTAATAATGCTGACGCTGTCGCTGTGGACCATGAGCTGTGTGTGGTTGCTCTTGCCAATCGTGGGTGATCACTGACAAGTGGAAAGTGTTGATGGTTCTCTGATTCTTCCATAGTGCTCTGGACATCTGATCTGTGTACTTTTGGGCATGCAAGCTTTTTCTTGAACTTTCCATTTACAGCTGTCCTCGCATCACCTTATTTGGCATTTCTCACAGTACTAGATCTTGATTTCAAAATTGGCCATGTGACATGTGCAGTGTGCACACGTACTGTGAGTATGCGACGATGTGCATATCCCATTTCCACCTAAAATTTCTTCTTTTTTTCAGATTATTTAACGAACAACAGGTTGTATGTGCACTCTGCCCTCTGTTCCACTAGTCACATGTTTGATCCATCACGTTTCCTATGGTACATCTACTACATAGTGCTGGTTTTCTGAATGGTTGGATTTACGATCTAATGGCTACTATTCGTGGCTTGGAAAAACTTTTTAAAAAATCAGCTCCCTTGATCCACTAGAGGCACATCTGTTTATGTTGCTCGATTTATTAGCTCGTAGTTCCATCTTGAAATGTTTTGTTTAGAAGTTATAACTTTGGATAAGTAAGAAATGGATGTCGCATCACAATTTGGATTTCCAGTGCACAAAGCCTAATTTTTGTCGATATGGCTGTTCTATTAGAATAGTACTATGCTTTAGGAGAAAGAGCAAATATAATATACTCACCGCGAGTTCGCCGGCGGTTGCCAGATTGACGACGGCGTGCGGCCTGGTGGTGGCGAGCAGCGCGGCGAACTGGCTGGCGGAGACGAGGACGAGGCTGCAGACGATGAACTTGCGGTAGCGGTGGCTGATCTTCCTGAGCTGGTCCCTGATCCGGCGGTGGTGCTGGAGCACAGCGGCGACGTCGGCGAACCTGCCGAACTCGCGCGCGAAGCCGACCATCCGCAGGATCTGCAGGTAGCAGATGACGCGGAAGAGGACGCAGACCATGAAGAAGAGCGCGACGCGGTACACCCAGGAGGCGACCTCGACGGCGCAGGCGGCGGCGGCGGTCCACCAGCGGGAGCCGTGCGCGTGGGCGGCGGCGTGGTACCGGTACCAATACCAGTACCAGTAGGCCTTGTAGGCGGCGTCGGCGAGCGCGCAGGGGAGCACGAAGCAGGCGAGGACGCGGAAGGAGCGCGCGAGCTGCGCGGCGTAGCCCGCCTGCACGTCCTCGGAGTCGCGGCGGAGGCCCCCCGCGCGGCGGAGGAGCGCGCGGAGGGAGACGTAGGCGAGCGACGCCGCCAGGGTGAGCGACACCTGGACCTGCACGTCGAAGGGCCGCGGCGGAGAGCCGGGGGGGAGGAGGCGGACGGCCACGGGCGCGGCGACGGCGAGGAGGAGGAAGACCGCCCAGGAGCCGACGGCCGCGACGCGCGGGGAGGCGGAGTGGTCCACGCAGAGCCAGGCCAGGCAGGCGCGGAAGCTGCGGAGCTCGTCGTTGGCCCTGGACGCGCACCGCGCGAACCGCGCCGCGGTGGACGGTGGTGGCTTCCCCGGCGGCGGCGGCAGGAGCGGCGACGCCGCGTCCGCCATTGGTGCGTGCTTTCCTTTCCTGGCGGGCCTTGGGTGTCGGCACGGAGCGGGAGACCGGGAGTGGGGTGAGGTGAGGTGGCTGGCTGTCCGCCTGCGCCCGGGAGTCAGGAGGAAGAGAGATTCGCGCGGCTGGCAGTTGGCGAGGGTGGATGGCGCGGCGCGTTCCTCCAGTTGGGCCGCTCGCTGCTGCTCTAGTGCTCTCTCTCTCTCCCTCCCTCCCTCTGCGATCTACCGGTACATATATACCCTTCACTTAGATGACGACAGAATTGCGTGTGGACACATGGCCCCCAGCCCAGCACGGTGCACAGCTCTGCACCTACATGTCACACAAATATTTTCTCGAAAGGACGCCAAAAGGTTTGCCACAATTTTTATTAGACGAAAAAAGAAAAAAAAAACAAGTGTTAGTCCAGTTTTTTAATAAAAACTGGGTCAGCAAGACCATACAACTGATGAGAGCACCACTCATATTAGTCAACGTATCAATCAGCATTGGCAAAAATCAGTAGCTTTTTTCAACCAGCAGAATACCTTGTTTTATATACACACACGGACTCACTCTAAAAATTATATTAAGAAAACTAGGGTGCCGTAAGTCTATAATTTTATAAAAGCAAATTTTACATAGCTATATACTTCTTTTAAATCGAAGTTAAAAACACCAAGGCTATGCATTGTCTTCCTTTAGTCGACTCGTTGCTTCTATCCTCTCCGCCCTCAACCTTTGCTAGGGTGAGACGCCAAAAGCCCACGGGATATGATGGCAGCGGTAAGACGTCTGTCCTACAATGGGGGTGGATTTACACGAGCCAAGTAAGAGCGCATAGAGGCGATGACGATGCACGATGGCTTGTTTAACACCGTAGGACTAATTATTGTCAAATATTAAAGGGTTTAACCACCAGACTTTAGATAGCAACATGGCTAGGTAACACTTTCAATACTTTGGGAACTTATCATACTCAATAGTTATATCAATGATTGTTATAATTCTAGTTAATAATCCTGCTACCCTCATATATGAACCGAGACTAGGCCTATTTGGTAGAGGTCGTAGTACCATGGCCGAGAGTAACTCTCTTCAATTTTCTAGGCTATCAACCTATAGAACAAAGTTGATTTTCTATGCAGGAAGTGAATCATAAAAAGCTACATTTTTTAGCTCACAATCTTCTAATTCGTTACAAAGACTTACTTCACATAATAAGCAAAAAAAAAATCACTTTTCTATAAGAGCATGGCCAACAGTTTGGTGAACCGCATCCAAGCTTGTTTTTATGGCATGATGGAGAACTAAACTCAACTCTAACAACTTATTATCTATATAGAAAGGTATGCAAACGACTGATACTCTCTATCCTTTTTTCCTCGATGCTCTCTGTTGGCCCCGATGAGGTTCGCTAGAATAAGATCTCTGACCACTATTTCAGATCTAAGAATACTGAAAGATAGAGCAGGCAAATTAAGGAAATTCCATTCTAGAGGTTCTAGGTGTGAGTTATGGTGTTGGGCCAACCGGCCATGGCCCGACCAACGTCGCCTTGGAGGTTTGTCGAAATTGGATCTTCATAAACTATTTTTAGATGTGAGAATAGTGGAAGGCAGATCAACTAATGAAGAATTCATTTTGAAGGTTTGAGATGTGGAGCTAGGGTCCTGGGGATGGCAAGGCACATCAACGAGATATTTCGTCGATTATGATAGATGACTCGGTATTTTTGAAAAAGCGACAATATGTATGTTCTTTTAGGTATGAACAAACTGTTGGTAGAAAATATTTTTCCACATGATCACATCCGATAGTTTTTAGAAATGTTTTAAAACTAAAATTTGAGATTTCAGCTTTTTAGATACTATAGTATTGCTCTAAAACATTATTTGAGAGTCTAGCTTTGCCAGAAAGCCCGAAAGTATGGGGGTCAGGAATCTGATCACTTGGTTGGAGCTCATAATCATTCACCTCCCAATTATTAGTGCCATCTCTCCGTGATACGTGGGCATCGGTAGTGGTGCTGTTTTGATCATGATCGCTTGTTTGGAGATCTACTTTCCATGGACAAATTAGAGCGCAGCACTTCATGCTTTCCAACTAGAGACAGAAGAGGAGTACAGGTACTCCTAGGGCACGGCAGTGAAGGAATACTGAACTGACAGAGTGGAAGCAGTTAGTTACAGAAAAAAACAAAGCATGTCGAGACGAGACACGGAGACACATCATGCTTCAAAATAAAGGGATCCAACTCTAATCGTCATCTGTCGGATATTTATCACGTTTAATCATCTCAGAGGCCGTCATTTCAATCGACAAACGACGGGCCAAGACCAGGGGTGGTCCTCCTTTTTTTCCCCCTAGCTCCGTCACCGAGTGTAGAGATGTACTATAAGAGTATCCTCTTGAACTGACTGCTTATGCACACGACCAATCAATTCCCAGAGAGAGACATGATACAAGGAAAGAGATACTCATGTCGTATCACCAATCAGTACAAATATGATTTGCATACAGCGACGTACGGCGCCATATATAACACGGATCTATTTGTTTGAGCTCCGATTTTGGGTAAAACCTAGCTTTCTGTCTTTTAGCTTACGACCCTTTTTTGCTACTAGATTTTATTATAAATTTTGAGTTTTTTTATAACACACACACAAACAGAAAAAGCTCCTTAGAATATTTTTTTTAGAAAAAAAATAATAGGAGCTCTTCCTTATAAGTTCCTTAGAACATCTCCAAGAGATACGCCATCTTTTTTGCTATATTTAGATTTTTAGAGTAAAAGGTAAAGTCCAACAGTTATGATATCTTATCTCGTAAAATAGCAAGGCTATTCCTGAAATCTCGTATGGTAAATATAGCTTGCATGTGTCGCTAGCCATCTATCATTGTCATAATAGAAAGACTGTTGGAGTTTCCTATTTTTTTATATTTTTTATTTTAAAGGTCGACTAAATCATAGGTTTAGCAATCTATTTTTATCAACACTGAACTCGCTTTTTAGCTTTTATTTTATTTTCTAAAAAAAAATCAATTTTTGAGCTTTTCAAAAGCTAGCTCAACAGTTAGATCGTTTGTTTCAGCTTCCAAGTTTTTGCTGGGTTGAGTTCACTAGGTGTAGATTAATTACTAAACAAATGAAAATGAGACGGGTGAGAAGATTTCTTTATATAAGCCAAATATCCCGCATACAACCATCCAGAAAGATATGACGTTGATGGAACGTGCATGTGCATGGTGAATGCGGGGGCATGTGTAGCTAACCCAGGCCAGGTGTCTGGGTGCAGCCACATCGATCATGTTAGGAACTAGTAGGGGGAGGCGCGCCATCGCGCGCCGATTCAGTGAAAACGTGCTGTATAACTTGAAGTAGAGTATATTAAGAGATTTAAAGTATACAAAGCATCAAAAGTGGTGACATGGGTCTGTAACACAGCTAGTTTGAAAAAGTTCAAGGTAGCAAGGATAATTAATATAGAGAGAGGTCTTTTGCATGCATCCTGGGTCTTCCTAAGGGTCAACTGAATCTACAGGAGGAATCATTGGAAGTTATGTTGCAGAAGGGAAGGGCACGGACAAGGACAATTCTTAGTGGTTATGATGTCTTCTAAACCAGTAGTGGTTTACATCACAAAAGTGTGCACTTCAGATGCATCAGCAAGGCAGTATAATGCCTTCTCATATAGGCGAGTAGTAGATTGGTCTTAATAGGGGAGCTTTCTTTGTCTGAGAACTGGTAGTGGCAATCTTAGACCAACCGCACTCATCATCCTCTAAATTCTTCCTCTAAAACGAATATTCTATCCTAAATCAAAATCCTCTCCTCTATACCACTTTCTCCCGCACTCATCCACCCTCTATTTTTCTACTCTATATCACGTGAGGCCCACACTTCACTTTTTATATGATTTTTCCCCTCCCCTCCCTCCCCATCCTCTTCTCTCTCTCCCCCATCCTCTCTCTCTTTCACCCGATGGATGGAGAGCACCGGCGGAGCTCCCCGCGCCCCCGTCCCGGCGGAGAACACGGCCCCTCCCCGGCGGAGCTGGAGCCCCCTCCCCGGCGGAGCTCGCGCCCCCGCCCCCGCCCCCGCTCTCTCTCTCCCCGGCGAGCGCCGCCGCCTCGGGCTGCGGCCAGCCCCACCATGGGCGAGCGCCGCGCTGCGCGCCGCCTCCGGCCCCGGCGGGGGCGAGCCGCCTCCAGCACCGGCGGCGAGCTCGAGCGGGCCGAGCCCCGACGGCGAACTCGAGCTCCGGCGAGCTCCCCGTCGGCGGAACGAGCGCGCGGCGGCGGCGGGCGCGCGGGCGGCTCCGGCGCTCGTCCTCTCTCCTACTCCGCCGGCGGCCCCTCGGCGGCGAGCTCTCTCCCCCTCTCCGGCGAGCGCGCGCGGCTCCGGCGAGCCTGCGGCGGCCAGGCGAGCCGGCATCCATGGCGGCGGGCGGCGGTGCTCCCCTCCGCTCTCTCTCTCTCTCCCTGGCCTTCTCTCTCCTCGAGCGGGGCCCGCACTGTCCTTACCGGGAGCTCCGTACTTCCCGCAAAAGGACCGGAGGCAGCCCCATCCGCAACCTCCCCGGACGTCGTAGAGGAGACCGCTGCAGCAACAAACTCCGGTAAAAAACTCCTCCAGGCACCCGTGGCGGAGACCGCTGCGGATGGTCTTAGGCCTGAAATGCATAGAAAATTGTGTTTGGTAAGTTCTGTGATTAAAGAAACAAAGCAGTAGTCTTATTAGTGCATGATGAGTACCTTTTTTTTTGTCTCTTGTGGTGATCCAGGCGGAGTTTGGTTGTCATCTCCTGCAATTGTCTATCCATGCACATCTTGATTGGGCACATGTTCCTGAAAAATGAGGTGAACTTATTATGATGAACAAATACTGCGAGGATACGACATCCCTCTGTTTGTCTTTTTTTCTCTGTTTTTATTGCTCTCTTTCTTCTCGCTTGTTATCTTTCTGTTTTGATTTTTTTTGTATGTGTTTGTTGTTCCCTGACATAACTGGATAGGGTATAAGATGGTGTTTCGTGTGGGGTATTTTACCTTTGAAGCAGCGGTGTCGTCCTGAAATAGAGCTCCGCGAGCATCTGCTGTTTCGGCTGTTGACCTGAAATATGTCAATATAATAGTGAAGCTTTGTAGTTTAATAATACATATGCATGTGTATATATATTTTTTGAGGGGTAGTCAGTAGTGCTGCTAATAATGGGCAGAAATTGGATTAGATGGGTTGATTCATTAACATACCTAGATGAAGTGATGGGGGAGACGTCTGCATACATAAGAAGCAAGTGAAATAATGTGGTGGAGTTAGTAGGGAGTGTTTACTATCTTTTGGAGGTATCAGCTATGTTGTGGTATTTTACCTGCAATTATTATGTAGTGTCAGTTGAACATCCTGGCAATGGGAGGTTAAATCTGGGTTGGGGGGTGAGTTGAGGAAGGCTTTCATCAGTGGCGTCGTCGGCCCTTTCATTTGTCATGAAGCAAGAAGAGCATATAACTATTGTATGGAGGAAAACCATACATTTTTTTTTGCAAAAGATGTTTAAAAAAAGTGTTTGCAGAACACCTCCCTTCTATATCAGCTAGACAAGCATGTACATATATGTTTATGGCAACAAACTTTCATATACAGCCGCACTAACGCATACATCCCAAATGGTGTGAGTAACAGCCCCTGTCAGAAACGGGGTCATGAAATGCATGAACATGATGTGATACATTATCATGTAGAACCTTTGGTAAAAAGAAGTTGAATACAACAGATGCTCACGAAAAAGATTCTGAGGAGATGTAAAATAATATCAGGAGCATAATGAAGCTCTATATGCATGCAATTCAGTGTGTGCAGGCCAAAATATGCGGGGGTAACTGGCCAACATTGCATCATGTTCAGGAGCAAACATATAGTTTACTAATATCAGAAAATACTAACTGTTTTCAGACTTGGGATGCACTAAACTTGCATCCGTATTAGTCCGATACTTTTCTTTTTGGGATCCAGGTGCTGTGAGGAGGAAGGAAACAATAGAATTAAGGCAAGTAGTGTAGACATAAATGAGCTCAGGCTATATTTAGTAGGACATTAACTTCACGAATTAAGCAATCAGCCAAGGCTAACAACTCTGATTCGTTGTAGCTACAATGGGTTTGAGAGGCTATGATAAGCCTCGCTAGTTGTATACCTCTGTTTGGTAGAGGCAAAAGGTGCTGGGCAATTGCTCTGTAGTAACCTAAACCGTGGAAACTGTGATGGACGACAACAAAATCAAATATGCTCTGCAGCGCTGTTAGCGCGGAAGTCTCGTAACCAACAGATGGTTCTGTTGTGTGAGTCATCATTTAAAATCTCATGGATAGTGGACATGTATGGTAGCCACAGGTGCGTGCAATTTGGTGGAAAACAAAGAGGTAAGATACTCGAAAAGCAAACATGGTAAAATAATGACAAGATGTTCTATGAAGGGTGGGGTTTAAATCTTGGAGAAAATTTTGCCGAGACCGACCCCTGTCCTTTCTGTTACCCCAAAAACGGAAAATACTCTTTTTGTTTCAAAATCGAGGTAATGGCTTTGGTAAGAACCACACATAAGTGTGGATTCTTTTTTTTTTTTTTTTTGTGACACACATAAGTGTGGATTCGGATAACGGCTTTGGTAGCAGCCACACATTAGTGTTTCAACCATCGCATGGCGAAGTGCTGTATAATTTCAAGTAGAACGTAATAAGATGTCTAAAGTGGTAGTGTGTCGATCATATAGCTAGTGTGGATTTGGTGGTTTGCGTTACAAATCTCTATGCAGATTTTAAAAGAAGTGTGTATCTATCTATTTTGTCCATATTTTTTTAAGGGAAAACTATGGCTAAACATATGAACCACTAACGAATGAGGCAAAAACAAAGATGTCATGAATATTTTACCTTTATGTTTGAAAGCCTAGAAGATGTATGATCTTCTATTAGTCTGTCGAACCACTCATATAGGCCTGTAAATCTATAACAGGATCAGACACCATAATGAGCAAAACTACAATGCAGACAGCAGGAAACTACAATGTAGCTTACAGTGTATTAAAAAAAGGAAAGAACAATTGAGTAATGTAACACAGACAGTGTAAAAATACATATCTCTGCTGTCTCCACGAGCTACAGTAAAGTACATATTGCTGAACCAAAATCGAGGAGCATGGTAATTCCTTCATGCTACAAATCAATGGGAACATGTACATGTAACAATCTGAGACCCATCCTCATTAGGCATACTAAGGCAATGAGAAGAACATCAACTGCACAACTACAACCATATAGACAATAATGAACAATATATGGGAAAACCATTATGGCTGTAATAAGTTGGAAAGACTGTACCTTGTGTGCTCGCTCCTCGGTAACATGCATTATGGGGAAGAAGTAACAATAAGCAAAATTCAAATCACAAGAAACCACAAACAAGGCTTGACAGAGTACAAAACTACAAAGTAACACAATTGCGCAAAAGTAATGAAGTGCCGAGAACAAGACTGGATTGTTGGCGAGAAAAATAGGTCATCATTGCATATGCCAAAGTGCCTCAGTTCATTAAGACAACCAAAAGGACCACATATATGTAATGGTTCGTGGCGCTCCACATGCCAAATGCCTCTGCTAAACAAAAGTGGAATAGAAAAATCATAAAAGACCGAGACGACATCACAACATATATATGGATATGGCTTACCTGAAACGAGAATCAAAAATCATAAAAAAGCGATTATGAGTGCATATTCTCAGCTGCCATGATTCAGAGGGGGAAATTTTTTGTTTTCTACATCACTGGCATTGGAATGTGGTCAGCATAAATGGGAAAACAGCAATGGCATAGAAATCCACTCCGATTTATCAGGTGCAACTGTCAGGAACCTTGATATGTTGAAACCACATCATCAGCAATGGCATATGCTCAGGCTACATATATAACACAATTACAGAAATGCGTAAGCCTTGGACAGGAACAATTTTTTTGCAGACAACAATACATCCTATAAATCAAAGGCAGACATCGGTTCCCCTTGCAAGAAAGGGACGGATGTATTGATCTGTTCATCTTGCGTAATAAATAGAGAGATAGGGATGGAGAGCAGGGGCAAGTGCGAATCAAATAAATCCGTCAACCTCTAGTGCAAATCAGAACAGGGATCAACTTGCCTCACCTGGGAGAATCCAGGAAGCGAAGGGAGAGAGAGGCCCTTGCTCCGGAGACACACGCACGCGCACGCGCGCACACAGAGAGAGATAGAGGGGGCAGAGAGAGAGAGAGAGAGAGAGAGAGAGAGAGGGCAAACCAGGCCGGCTCCAATCCGCGGCGGTAGCTGGGGAAGGGGCAGCCGCGGCAGCGGCCACCGGCGGCTGGGCCCGCACCTCGTCGGGGTACGCCAGCTGCAAGGAATCCGGCAGGGCCACTGCCATGGCTGACCACAGTACGGGAGAGGCTCGATAAGGGGGGCCACCGCACCGGTGCATCGCCCAAGCGAGCGAGGATAGGGTTTGAGGAGGGGAAGCGGCAGGCGCATAGCGGGGCCCTGATGGCGCCGCAGCGTACGCGTGGGGAAGGGGGGCGCGGGCACTGGCGACGCCGGCGCTCGTCCGCGGTGCGTTACCGCCGCCTGCCGCATCGGGGAGAGAGGGAGAGCCGGAGACAGAGCAGAAAGGAAGGAGAGGAGAAACGAGGGTCGCGTTAGCGGCGCGCGCCGCCACCGCCGCCGTCGGTCGCACTGGGATGGTGGGCGGCGGCGGAGGGAAGCTGCAAAGCGACGGCACAGCCTTGGGTGAGGGACGGAGCAGATGACGTGGCGAAACGGTGTCCACGCACGGCCGGTCCCTTCTCGTTTCCGCGCTGGGACAGAAAAGGGAGGGAAAAATCACCGACAGCCGGTACTGTAGAAAATGTACGGCAGCTCTCTCGTCGCTGGGAGCTCGTACGGGAGCTCTCTCCGCGCGGGGAGCGGTCGCGCTTTGTAAAGGAGAAAATTGCAGATCCGAGCGGGAGGGAGAGTCGACGTCGACGAGATGGGGACCCGAGAAGAGAAAAGCGTTTGAGGGAAGGGAACACATGTCCATGCATGAACGAGTGCATGTGCATTAGCGTTAGCCCTCCAGCGCGAATCCACTGCCGGCACCGCGAGCCGCTGAAGCTGACTTGTCTCCAAGCACGCAGCAGCATTCCATTCCATTCAGATTCAGCACCCCACAACAGAAATAAAGCAGAAGAAACGTGCATACTGTTTTGGAGGAAACGCTGTGAGAAGACCAACCACAGACGTCATCAATCCTCTGGGCCTTCTTGCTTCTCAACGACTGGGTAGTATTGGGCCACCTCCTGGGCGGCCCACTCGCCACCTGGATGAACTAGATTCCTATTATGTTTTGTTTCAGCTTTTCCGGTATCACCATGAACTATGTGGCGTTTAAATTTGGAGGCTATAGATGTCCATTTGGGCCTGGCCTTACCGACAGCACCGGCACGCCCCTTTATAGCGTGGTTCAAGCACGACACGACCAATATATATCAAAATCAGGCACGACAGCGCCACCAGTGCCATCACCGCCGTTAGCAACGTCGGCAGCAGGGCTGCCGAAAAGGTCCTCCAGCCCAGGGTCGTCCTCGTCGTCTCCTCTCTGCCCCCAACAACCTCAACTCATCGTTGATGGACATGGCGTTGTCCTCGTCCAACATGGCCCCAAGGTCGGCTGCCGGCCCTCCAATTCCTCGACGGCGCGCTCCGCACCCGCCGGGCGCTCTGAAGGGCACCAGCCAACGACCTGTACAAACAAACACTGCTTAGGGTTAGGGTTAGCGGGAGAGGGAGGGGTTCGAAGGGAATATGATGGATCTAGTAAGGATCTGCCTCACCTACGCAGCCGAAGCACCGAAGTTGCCGAAAATTGTTGGATTCAGCGGATTCGGAATGGAGAAGAGGGGACACAGGGAGCGTTCGACGGACAAAGATGACGAGCGGAGTGGCGGAGCAGAGTGCGACGGCGAGATGAGGGATAGTCTGAGAGGTGTAGAGAGCAGAGCGGGAGCGAAGGCGGCCGGGAGATGCAGATCGAAGAGTGCAAGGAGGAGATCGACGGCCGGAGACGCAGCACAGCCGGAGAAGCGGAGGCACTGAGGCAGCCGGAGACGGAGAGAGCACAGCGGGAGGCGGCCGGTAGACGGGGAGAGGGATTTAGGGCTTGGAGCGCAGCGAGAGCCGAGAGGAGTGGAGGCGGCCGGGGGAGAGATGAAAGAAGGGTAGAGGGATTTAGGGTTTAGAGCTAGGGGCTGCCGGGCGCTCTCCAATTTATACGGGGAAGGGAGGGGGCTGCGCCTATGGGCTGTTGGCAGGCCTTCAACGGTCGGGAGCGCAGCTGGGGGTGAGGGCCAGCTAACAACTCCTATCGGGGAAGGGGGCATATTCGGGCCAAGGCCGTTAACGGGCTATGCTCGTGCTTGTCCAGCATGCCAGGGGTACGACCCAAGCACGACACTACTGTGCGGGCCGGGTTATGGCCTGGCCCGCAAGTGTAACGAGCCGTGTCGTGCTTGGGCCGTGCCATAAAGGGTCGTGCCCGTGTCATCCATAAGGCCCGGCCCAAATGGACATCTATAACTTCTATAGAACAAGCAGCCAACAAATTGAAAAGTAGTAAACATTCCCAGTTGAGTACGCATTGCAACAAATTAGCTAATCTGTACCAACTCTGAACTCTCATATGTTCTCCTTTTGAGATGAAACTCTAAAGCAAGAAGATATCTTTTCCCTCAAATTGTATAACAGATGCACCAAATCCAAATGAAATGGCTATGCGTTCTCCTATGTAATCATCCGGTCTAGAAAAGACATGCAAGATATACGATCCGGTGTATATGCATACTAAAGAGACATTTGTTTTTTAAAACGAACGGCAGGAGCTTTGCCTCTCAATTAAGCATGAAGTAAAAGAGGTTTATGTAGAGGACGCCGTCCAAAGAAGTGGACAGCGAAGGAGGAAAGAAGGGCATGCAATAAACGCAAAGAAACACAACATAGGAACAGCAAAGACATTTATATGTATACGTACAAAAGATACATGAAATTGAAAAGAGGGTGGGTGCCAGGAGGGTAGCTGAAGGAGGCCATTCCAGTTCCCAGCGCTGTAGTACAGAGTGTCTGGTAAATGATAATCAAACTGAAAATCTCACATGACAAGCACAGTGTATACATTACAAGATTATCAGAGGAGGATCGGCCGGAGCCATGCATTGATCTGAAATCCCCCATGCGGAAAGCGGAATTGATCTGAAAATGCTGTGTGGGTATGGAATTGAGGCACAGACTGATGAGTTGGGGAGGGACGACGGAATCGATGATGATCTTGGCCTCAGACGTAGGTGTCGTCGTCGTCGGTCGCCCGGGCCCGGAGCCTAGCCGAGATGACAGTGGCGGCCATGGACAGTACCATCCCAAGGAGGAGGAGGACCACGGCGACGATCGCCTTGTTGTAGTAGTCGATGAGGTCGTTCTTTATGTCGTCATCGTCCCATCTCACGTAGTGGACGTACCGCAAGGCGTCGTTGGTGGCGCCGAACCCGGCGCCGACGCCGCTGGCCAGCAGGACGGTCACCAACTGCACGCATACATATGCGTATATATGAATCATCATATCTCAAGCACAGCAACATGTAACATACATGCGTGTGCGTCTCTTACCACGTCGGCGCACAAGCTGATGTCGAGGATGAGGGAGCTGGGCGTCATCCGCTTGCTCTTGCAGAGGAGGTAGACGGCGACGGGGATCTGCAGCAGGCCACCGGCCATCGCGATCACCGCCACCGCGACCGTGTACCTTCATCGATCAATTATTTTGTTGAAAGCAGCAGCGACGAGCGAGACATGGATCAGATCAAATCAAATCAAACGACCGTTTCCAGCACGACCCACACGCGCGCGAGAGGAGATCTAGGAGCGAGGGCACGTACGAGTAGCTTTGGAGCTTGTAGAAGCGATCGTCGCCATAATAGCGCTTGGTGTCGTTGTGGAGCGTGAGTGGGACGCACGCGGCCAGGACGGCGATCATGAGCAGCCGCGCACCGATGCCGGCGGCGATCCACGCCTTGCGCGACAGCGCCATTATCTGTTCTCTCTCTCGCTCTCTCCGTCTTTAGCCGCTAGCTATAGCTAGGGACGACGGTGACACCACGTACGGACGGTGTCGTATTATTTGTAGTGCAAGGAAGAACGACCGAGGTGTATGTATGTATGTATGTAGTGTAATGTAAGTTTCTGGGAAGCAGGCAGCAAGAAGGCAATCAGCAGGTAGCTGGCCGGGAATGGATATATATAGCCGTTGCATTGGGGCGTTACTGCTTGTCTTTGCTCACAACGTCGTGTCGATGGGGACGCTAGCTTATGGGTAGTATATATATCCGATCTGCTGCAACTGTCACGGCCGGAAACCACCTGCATGACGCTCGAGCTGAGCACATCAGCATATGCTTTGCTTCCTTAGTTCCAACGCCGTCCGGCGCTGCAAAAACTACGGACACGGCATTCTTCGAGGAAAGGGATATTATATTATACCCCAGGGAAATTTCGCCCCGAGTTCGATCGGAACCATATGCGACAAACTGAGATCATTTCTCTGGTTGCTTTCATAACAGCGTAGCCATGGTGTGGTGTCTGTATGTTTGCTTTCATAACAATATTGTTTTCGTGGTACAATTTTGATACACTTAAGAGTGGTGTTACTCTTGGACTGAGTCTCATGGACTTATGCTACTACTATGTGCGGAGGGAGGACGCGCCACCGGGAGCCCGCGCCGCTAGGTGCTCGTGCCAGAGGGAGGAGCTCGGCGTGGAGAAGGGCCGCTGGGGAGGGCTTGCGGCGGAGGAGGACCGCTAGGGAGGGTTCGCCACGGAGCCGCGCCACGCCGGGGAGTCGCTCCGATGAGCACTGCGGAGCGCCGCCGCCGGGAGGAAGCCGCCGCGCTCGCTCCCCCTCGACCAAGACGGAAGCCGCCAAACGGATAAATAAGGAGAAAAAAGGAAAAAGAAAAATGTGTGGGCCCCACTGGTATACAGTAGAGGATAGAGAATTTATAGGTGTGGGAGTAGCTAGTATAGAGGTGAGAATTCTCGTTGATTAAGACATGATATTCCTTAAGATATGAGTTTTAGAGGTGGATGAGTGCAGATAGCCTTAAAGCGGAACCTGGTCAAACTGAAACTAAGTTCATGTGGAATCAATGTTTCGAGACTAAATTTGGGGAGGAAGTAACTGACAATTAAGGTCTTATGAGTTAAATATATCACGTGGGACGTTCGAGCTAGAGAACGAGATGCATACGAAGACTTGCCAATATATATGTGAGTTTATTTTTGATTTATGGCTCAATATTGTTGGTCCTACTATAATAATGCTTGGACCGAGACTCCGAGAGGGATGAGGATTTAACGCCCAAGCGAAGAGCGTAGCCGCACAAACTGGATAGGTGGATGTGTTGCCGTGTCCTACACTGGACAAGCAGCTGGGGTGCTGCTGCTAAAACATGCTTGCTTGCATCTAGGGTACTGATCGATTGACAATGTATGGAGAGGAGAGCTCATGTTGGTTGCTGCTGCATGCTTTCATTTCGATTAAAGAAAAGGATAGGCACATTTATGCCAAGGTAACTGTGCCATCAGCAGAACTGTGACTTTTGAAGTTTGTGCATGGTTGCGGACTGGACCAATTAAATAAAACAAAGTTACAATGTTCGGATTTGTAGAAGATAGTTGTAATAGAGAAGGGAGCTCTTACTTCTAGAATACTTGTCGTTCGTGTCTCATAAAGCTTGATGTTTTAGACTATGGCCCCACCGTCCAATATCCTGGTAGCATGCAGCCTTGTCCCCTCCGTAACCTGTGCGGTTGAAAAAGTGCGTAGAGTAGAGAGGAAAAGTGAAAAACGCGTGGGAACAGATGACTGGAAGTGTATTGAAGTAGTAGAGGCATACGGGTCTTTCGCTTGCTTCCTTGGTAGTCGTTTGCCCCTAAAACGATTAGTATTTCGGGACGGAGGGAGTATATGTTTATGGTTATCTAGCGCCACTAGATGATGATATATTTTGCATATGCATTAGGCCTAGCGACATATTGTGAGATGCAAACGAAAATGTCTTTGAAAAATGCTAACTCAATGACACATCTGATATAAAACCTTTTGGAGTTAGCACTCTCGCGAAGAGGATGAGAAAAGCTACTGAAACAAGATTTTAGCATTCATCTAAAATGTCGGGTGGGGTTATGTTGCTTTCTGGTTCTCACTAGAGAGGTGGCACTGGAGTTTTATAATAGTGCACTGACAGAGAACGGGGGATTTTGAAAGGGCCACCGGATGCCCTCGGTGCTAGCACCAATGCCCACCAGAGTGTGAGTCCAGAGAGTTTGTTTTTGGGGGTGTGAAGTGCTATCCTCATTGGAGGAAGCACTAGAGTCTAGAGCTCTAACATGTGTAATGGTATAGTTGGAAGTGGCCGTTGGGGATAACTCCGATGTGAGCTTAGGTGCTCCACCGGAGCCATCTAGTGCCCTCGGAAAAGACGTTGGAATGGCTAGTTGGCTCTTGGGCTATGTATATATGGGTGTGACCGGCCATTTACCTCTATTGGCACACCTGGCTAATATACTAGCACTTATACAGCTTGAGAAACACTTCACACTCACTTGCATAGCCTGAGGTCACATTTGTGTGAGATTGGGAGAGTTCTAGTGCATTGCAATAGAGTGTTTGCATCTTGTGGCACTAGGAGATCAGTTCTTGCGAGGAGGTCTTGTTACTCTTGGTGATTTCTGTTGGTGGTTACTATTGACCAAATTTAACCATCAATTTAAGTCAAAAAGGAGAAAACTAACATAAATCACACACATATACATTTACTATTGACATAACTCCACACTTGTATTGCTGAATTATCATTGTGCATGACACAAACTCGGATACGGTGGAATTATGATCAAAGTGCGCCTTCAAACAAAGTGTAAACATCGATTCAACACAAAAAAATAAGAAGAAGGCCCTAGGCCAACACCGATGGGGAAGCGGCCTAGGCCCACTTAGCAACCAACCTAAGCAAGCAGTAGTGGGGAGCCGCCACCGGGGGGCCACCACACTAGGGGGGCGCCCACCCCCTAGCTCTGCCAACCGGGCTTAGCCTCCTCTGGCGGTTGCATGGAGGCATGCAGAGGTGGTTTCAGGGTGTTGTCATGTTTACCTCTGCCAAAATCATCCTCTAGCCACTATAAAGAGAGCGGAAGATCTCCCTCTCAACACACACCACACCTGAAGCATTAATCCTCCATACTATAGTTCTTACTCCCTCCGTTCCAAATTGTAAGTCGTTCCAAGAATCTTGGAGAGTCAAACTATCTTAACTTTGACCAAAATTATAGAGAGAAATACAAAAATTTATGAGACCAAATAAATATACTATAAAAATATATTTGATGAAGAATCTAATAATATTTAGTTGATATTGTAAATATTATTATCTTATTATATAAACTTGGTCAAATTTGAAATAGTTTGACTCTCCAAGATTCTTGGAATGACTTACAATTTGGGATGGAGGGAGTAGTTGTTTGGAGCTAGAGAAAGCTACCTTAGAGGGCCTGACTCCTTGGAGAGGAATTTGAGTATGAATAATATTTTCTTCAAAGTCTTGTCCTCATATAGTCATACTATCAATATGATTATGCTTATGAATTAGAATATAATTCGTATGTTATGATCTTGGCATACGAACTAGACTATAGTTTCTATGTTATGATTATATCATATATAACTTTATGCTTAAGCGTTCATATCATGTACTAAATCCGTCTCAATTATAGGACATTTGACTTTTTAGTTTGACCACTCATCTTATTCAAAAATTTATGCAAATATCACTTCTTTTGTTATGGCTTGCTTTACTAATAAGTGTTTTTCAAGAATGATTTAAACTTAACTTTTTTTTAAAATATTTTGAATAAGATGAGTGATCAAAGTTAGGGTTGAGGTGATGGTTCATAGCACCTTCATGTGTGCCCAAATCCTTTATGTGTCGATCCGTAGAGTTAGGGACCCATGAAAACATGGGTAGATTCTCTGTATGCAGCATGGTGCCTCGGTGCATAGAATCAGGTGAATGCATTTCATACTCCATAGTTGAGGGTCAGGCGGCAAGCGGCGACAGCCCTATCCGTCCTTTGTAATCCCCAATATACAGGTAAGGTGTAGGAGTACGTAAATTGTCAGATTAGGTTGCTGGTAGACCAGTACTCTATGGCCTCCTCTTCATCTCATACATAGTTCTAGCTCTTACTCATGTATATGTATGATTATTAACTATTCTCTACATAGTTGTATTATGTTGACATCTACTAACGTCGCCAAATATAACTTTATAACCTTTAACATTAGAGACGAGATTAGAAGATGTATGGTAATTAATTACCTGATCATTAGCAACTAGCCACTCATCTATTACCAACATTCTTTAGCATGAACTGGGTTGTCAATCCTAATTATATATGCTAATAATAAATAAATGTTTTATATATTATTCCATGTGACTAGGCAGAAATATAAATAAATATAAACTAAGAACAATTCTGCAAGCGGACAGATAATTATACCATTGTAACATTTTACCTAGGAGTTCTACCAAGTTGTCGATTTATATTTATACCACTGGGAAGGACTTGGTTAAACTACAATCTATTATATTGATAACAACTATATACATACAATGAATAAGTGATGTTACCGATGTCATATACTCTACTCATAACAGGTAAAGGCAACAAGATAATAATGATAAATAGGGTGATAAGTATGATCAAGCATCATTAATAAAGATAAACATCAGAGCACTTTCTAGTCATAGTAATTGCTAGCCAACGGATAAACTAAGGAATTAATATCTAAGGTAATTCTATAACTACGTCAATGAATATCTCTAACTTGTGCAATTACATCTAGCAATCATTGTCAGATTAGTCCTATATCATGATCACATGCAAAGGCCATCATCTAGGAAAGGTGTGAAACAGAGTTATCACCCAACTTCGCGACCGTGCCTGCTTGCCTACATACGGGGGGTGGAATACAGAGGAATCAACGTAGCTGTCACCTACGCGAACTACCACACGACCCAGCACATCGGGGTGCACTCGCAGATAAACGAAATATCTAGACACCACGTCTACACATTGTTCATCATCTACCCAACGATCGTTTAGATAAATGTTATACGAGCAATTACATGAATTCAATAAGATCAAACCAACTATACTAGACATGTAATTAAAATAGACAAAGACTAATGTAATCAAGAACATATGAACTATTAAGAATAATGTTTCCCTAATCATAATGAAGAATACAATAATAGAGAAAAAACTAGAACTATACCTTACTCTACGCTCCAGACGGATGCCGGGGTTCCAGATCCTGCCGAAGAACTAGATCTCCTCTACTCTCTAATCTAACTAGGCTAGAACTATGAACTAGAAGGCTCTTGATGAACTAGTAGGCTCTTGATGGCTTGAAGACTTGTTGCCTTTGATGAATGATTGGGTCTGCCTCTTTATTTATAGCCCGGTGGGATGAACGTGTGCCGTAGGATCAAACCGACTTAAACATAGGGCCGAGATGACTCCTAAGAGGCGGCGGAAGAAGACTCCAGAAGGCGGGGCCGAACCCTAGCCGGGGGGCGCCAGCCGGCCCCACCCTGCCGTTGGCCGGCCCCACCCTGGCAGGGTGTGGGCCCCGGTCGCTTAGGGTGTGTTCTAGAGGCTTCTAGTGTTCCGATGATGATGTTTCCTTCGCGTTTACGTTTCGTGATAATTATGCACTTTAATCCCTCTTTTATGCTTTTCTGGAATAACCCCTGGAAAATACAGAACATGCAAAACTCGTGGAAATTGTCAGTTAAAACCCTAAACTAGTATGTTTTCATGTATCCTTTTGTGTATAAAGTTCTAATAAAAGTTGACGTTATCGACCGTCAACAACTCCCCAAGCTTACCATTTGCTAGTCCCTTGGCAAACAAAGTAAGCCTAATTACTAATGTATTTGGATCAGGAGTTGCTACAATGCTATCATTCTTTCCAAGTACACATGTTTTCAAACAGATATTCTCCTCCAGATTAGACAATAACTGATCTAACCTTCAGACTTACTCGTTTTACCTTTAACTATGGAGCGTTACAACCCTCGCATAAGTCTTGAGCAATTAAAAGACAGAACAATTAAGTCAAGCACTATATCTCAAATTCTTCACAGTACCAGTATTCCGGAGTTTTTCAAGTTTTCGAAATAAAACTCAGAGCTTAATTGTATGACAACCTCAAGTCCCTCAATATATATGGTATTTGTGGATCTCACTTAAAGCATTAAGGATGTTATGCCTTCCTATAACTAAGAATTATAATGGAGCTCATAGGAGTGGCAATAACAAGCTTTAAGCATACTTGCAATTCATATGTTGTAAAGTCAAATGATGGATCCACAGAGAATCGAGACATACAATCAAATCAAGATGTGCATGTGCATAGAATATGGTGGATAGGTGTATATAAGGTGGCTAATCCTAATTCTACTTATGCTCTCTTTAAAAATAGATCTCTCTAGGAACTTGAAGGAACACATGGGCTATCTTTATTCTTTCTCTTTCTCTTCTCTCTCCTTTTTTTTCTTTTTTTTCATTCGGAAGGCGGGCATCTAGTCCCTACATGATTTGGAGAGATAACAATAGTGAAAATTTAGAGCATTTATAACAGGGCTGTCCTATGGGGTTTATATATTTTTGGTGTTCACTCCTAGTGCAGGAAAAAATATTTTTATGATGAACATCGATGAAATGTGGAAATGATTGCGATTACTCCTAGGGTAGGAATAATGCATATGTGCTGAAGTGTGTGTACGTGATATTGGTTTTAAAAAAAGCATGACAAGACTCTCATATGGTTTTCAACAAAGGTTGACTAAACTCAATGCTAAGCAAACAGCATGAATGTGCAAAAGTTTTCTATCTCTAAATGTATAATATTTGGCTTTGGTAGGAATTCACATTTTGTCATACAAGAGCTCATCATGTAGATTTTAAGTTTTCAAAAATAAATCTCCAGAACTTAGTAATGTTAGAAATAAGATAAATAGCAGCTCAACCTTCATGAATCATATTAATCAATTACCTAAACTTAGCTGGAGCATATGCCTCCGCAAGTTTCAGGTTCAGAGTAAATTGTTAGATTAAAATAGTAATATCCAAAACTCGGGAGAATCTAAGTTTGATAACTAGGCACTTAAAATGAATTATGGCAGAGCAACTATTCATCATTTCCAAAACAAAATTTTAGTGTTCATCAAATTTAATTTGGTTCTAGCCTAGACTAACTCTAAACATACTTTAATATGTAACTAAATATTTATTTGGTTTTCAAATTTTATCTTACTAGCTAACTTACGCGAAAAAACTATATGGTAATAATGATAAGAATAATAGTTTGGGAAACTGATACTTAGCTGGACTTAAAATGGAGGGCGCCCTTCCCCAAGCTTGACGTTTGTCAGGGTCTTTGATGTTGTAAATTGAGTGATCATTCTGGAAGCAGGTGTCTCGACATAACGGTGTCGGGTTGACTAGCTCTTTGATCTTGTATTTTTTCTGTGAAACTCAATTGCCAACAAAGATATCAAATCTTATAGAGAGGGGTTAGGTTTAGTACCACTCCATGGTAAGTGATTGATTTTATATTTCCAGCAGAACCTTCCTAACTGAGTGGACCTTCATGTGCCCACATATTTTTAGGGTTTTTTTCTAAAAGGTGTGGACCTTTATGTGCCCACATATTTTTGGTATTTTTAGATTTTCCTATGATATTATGGTGAATCTTCATATGTTCAAATATTTTTGGTATTTTGTGCTTGTATAAAGTTGACTCAATAAACGCATAGGTATAATTACCTGATAACTAGGGGATACTCCTCCTCTAAGCTTGATGTTTGCAATACTTGGTGTTTGAATGTTTCTCAGAGTGAGCTAGTAGTAGTCCTGGTGGGTGCCACTAATAGACTCTCTCCTTAGTCATAATATTATTTCTGCATAGTTATACTCCAACAAGAAAACCAAAACTCGAGGCTCGAATTATCAAGGGGGTTAGCGGTCAGCCAATGAGCACTTTGATTATTCTTTGAGTTGATTTTAATTGACAGATTATAGCAAGATTCTAACAGGATTCTCTTTTTGGGGTTTTCTAAGTTTCTTATACAACAATCAAAAAATGTATGCATGCTATAAATGTTTTTTATGCCACCAAAGGGAATATTTATTCACATGGGGCTTAGGATTTTCATAACGCAACAAAGTAAATATAGATTGTTATTTTTATTTTTATTTTTATTTTTATGCCATCACAGTAAATATGCCTACAGGGTTACCATAGGTTTATTCACATGAGGCTTTAATATTTATGATGCAGTAAATAAACAGTAAATATTTTTGTTGGTTTATTTTTAATATGCAAAAATGATTATGCTAAATGTGTTAAAGTTAAATTATTAATGAATGCTAACTTAATTAGATAACTACCATTCTAACCTTATGGTTAGGGTACGGAATTTAAAGTCTATCGACAGAACTTAGATAGAGGAGAGTACTTACTCAGTAGGTTCATCGTCTGAGATTACCTCAGTCAATTCCCCATTTAGCGGTGGTGTAGCAGGTGCTTCTCCTTTCTCCTTCCATCGCATTTCTGTCTCTTCTGCTTCTCTCTTTTCTAGCTCCAGATCTTCCTTGTCACACTCCCTTTGGTATGCTTCTCTTGACTCTTCGTCTCTTTTCATCCATTCTTCTACTTGTGCCTAAATCTTTTCTTTCTCTGCTTTAGCAATCTGGTCCATCCTCTCAGCGTCCGCTTCCCACTCACTCCAGCGTAGTGCTTGTACGGCTTCTTCTTGCTCCTTGTAGCAGTCTTCATACTTCACAATCTTACGAGGGAACTCCTCCCATCCATAGTGAGGCTGGGCAACCTGACGGCGGGCTTGGCGTCTCCTTCTGTTGCGTTGCTTTCTGTTCTGCTCATGGTTAAGATGTGTTCTAAATTGACAGCGTACCTTTCCAGTGGGTATGTTGAAGTGGATCTGTCCAGACCTGATGTAGATGATTGCATTGGTGGTGTAGAGGAATGGTCTTCCCAAATGAATAGGCGATTCGTTGTCTTCCTGCATGTCAAGAACTAGAAAATCTGCGGGTATATATTTATCTTAAATTCTTACCATTACGTCCTTAACTATGCCTTCAGGAAATCTCAGTGATTGGTCTGCCATCTGCAACTGAATATATGCTGGGTATAATGGTAAATCATCAAATAATTCATCATATAGCTTTTTGGACATTACGTTGACACCTGATCCAGTGTGACAGACGGTGTCGGGAAAAGTGTTGTCTCTGATTTTGCATTCAATGATTGGTACACCTGGGTCACCTTTCTTTATTGGAAATAGTTTCAGGAGCATATCATCATTTTCTGTGTTGATAGCATTGATTAGTTGAGTGGTTTCTTCAGGTACATGTCGGGGCTTGTTCTTCCTCCATCTTCTATTGTTCTTATTCTTGGGCACTTGTTGTTGCTCTTCTTGTTGATGGAATTGCTTCGAGACTGCTGAATCCTTCAGGATGCGGTTCTTGAACGAGAATCTCTCCTTCTTGTCCTTGATGGAGAGGACAATCTTGGCGTGTTCTGCATAGATGATGGCTTTAGTTATGCATAAGAATGGTCGTCCCAAGATAATGGGTTCCTTCTCATCTCCTCCGGTATCCATGATCACAAAGTCAATTGGGACATATGATTGCCCCACTCTGATAACAGCTTCTTCTAGTACTCCCTCGGGGTAGCAAATGGACTGATCTGCAAGCTGCAAATGCATATCTGTGTACAACAAAGGATCACCTAATATTCTTTCATAGATTACCTTAGGCATTATGTTGACACTTGCGCCGAAATTGCAGATAGCTTCTGGAAAGCTGTGACATCCTATGGAGATATGAATGACAGGTCTTACGGGGTCTTTCATCTTCTCAGGTAGTGAGTGATCTATCCACTGTATATCTGCAGGTTCAATTTCGTATTGTGTTGCATTGTGAATATCAACAAGGTTAGCAGTTTCTAAATCTTCCGGCTGGCCCGGAATCTTACCTTTCTCAAATGGAGGGACAGCAGCAACAAGCTGAGCTAATTGTGATTCTAACATTTTATTAAAGCTGTGCTGATTCTTTATAGTAGAAGCAAAGGTATCCACTCTGGCATTTATGTTTTCTAAAGCTTTATCATTCGAGGCTACCTTTCTAGACATTTGATCTAACAATTTAGATTGACAAGCAACTAAGTCTCTTAAAGGTGGAAGATTGTAGTTATTGTAATTATTACCTTGACTGTTACCTTGGTAATTACCTTGTCGAGGTTGCTGATTCCATCCTTGGTTTGGCTGGTTCCATCCTTGACCTTGCTAAGGACGATAGTAGGTGTTGTTGTTGATGAAGTTCACATCCTCTTGCAGTGTAAGGCAGTAGATAGCGGAATGCCCGTAATCTCCACATTCTTCACAGGTCATGCGAGAATCATCAATATGCATGACTTCCTTCTTCTCTGTGTCAAGTTTCTTCATGATGAGGTCTAGCTTGGCAGTGACCATGTCGGTCTCTTTGAGATGATGGATGCCTCCTCCTCTCTTGCGAGGTTGAATACGTTCTTCATTACAGCTCGGATTTGAGGCCATTTTCTCCACAAGTGCTTGAGCTTCTGGGAGCTTCAGTGACAGGAAAGCCCCTCCAGCTGCAACATCTATGGACTCACGGTTGCTTGGGATAAGCCCGTGGTAGAAGGTCTGCATCAGTAGCCAATCCTCTCTCCCATGATGAGGAGAGTCTTCAATGTAATCTTGAAATCTTTCCCATGCTTCAGTGAATGATTCATCATGTTGTTGTTGAAAGCTTGAGATTTTCCCACGCAAAGCATTTGTTTTGCCTGTAGGAAAGAACTTTGCCAGGAAAGCAGTTGAGCATCGGTCCCATGTAGTGTTCTTGTCTTTGTTGGTGTAGAACCACTGCTTAGTTTTCCCCAAAAGTGAAAATGGGAAAAGACAGAGTAAAATAGCATCTCTTGGTAGTCCTCTGATCGTGAAGGTGCTGCAGATCTTTAAAAAGTGTTGTAAGTGTGCACTTGCATCTTCATGAGCTTTTCCACAAAACTGGCTGGCTTGAACCATGATGATAAGAGCAGGCTTGAGCTCGAATCCATTCTTCCCCGTGTTGACTGCTGGTCCAGTCCGGATGTTTTCTGTTGTTGGGGCAGAGAACTTGCGCATTGTCTTCTCAGCCATGTCTTCAAACGTAGAAGCTAAAGCTTCTCCTAAGTGTACTTCTTCCAATGTTGGAGCTGTCTCCTTTGATGAACTAACTTGAGCAGCGATGTGTGTTCTTGATGGTAGCTTGAAATTGCCCCTCGCCTCTACAAACTTCTTTCTTCTCAGGAGTTTCTCTGGATCGTCAGTGAAATTGTTTGGAGGAGAAAAACCATTCATTCATCACCCTGCATAAGATAAGTAAATGATAAAAAACAGGGGTGTGCCTGTTTGAGTTAGAGATCAATCGGTAATACAATCTTATCTGTGATACAATCGGTAATACTTGTTGACATCTACAAACGTCGCCAAATATAACTTTATAACCTTTAACACTAGAGATGAGATTAGAAGATGTATGGTAATTAATTAACTGATCATTAGTAACTAGCCACTCATCTATTACCAACATTCTTTAGCATGAACTGGGTTGTCAATCCTAATTATATATGCTAATAATAAATAAATGTTTTATATATTATTCCATGTGACTAGGCAGAAATA
Organism: Eremochloa ophiuroides; assembly: GCA_038502445.1. Classification (NCBI taxonomy): domain Eukaryota; kingdom Viridiplantae; phylum Streptophyta; class Magnoliopsida; order Poales; family Poaceae; genus Eremochloa; species Eremochloa ophiuroides. The sequence goes on along the minus strand of JAHLJS010000005.1, from coordinate 55,593,528 downwards.
TAAATAAATATAAACTAAGAACAATTCTGCAAGCGAACAGATAATTATACCATTGTAGCATTTTACCTAGGAGTTCTACCAGGTTGTCGATTTATATTTATACCACTAGGAAGGACTTGGTTAAACTACAATCTATTATATTGATAACAACTGTATACATACAATGAATAAGTGATGTTACCGATATCATATACTCTACTCATAACAGGTAGAGGTCACAAGATAATAAAGATAAATAGTGTGATAAGTATGATCAAGCATCATTAATAAAGATAAACATCAGAGCACTTTCTAGTCATAGTAATAGCTAGCCAATAGATAAACTAAGTAATTAATATCTAAGGTAATTCTATAACTACGTCAATGAATAACTCTAACTAGTGCAATTACATCTAAAAATCATTGTCAGATTAGTCCTATATCATGATCACATGCAAAGGGCATCATCTAGGAAAGGTGTGAAACAGAGTCATCACCCAACTTCACGACCGTGCCTGCTTGCCTACATACGGGGGGTGGACTACAGAGGAATCAACGTAGCTGTCACCTACGCGAACTACCACACGACTCAGCACATCAGGGTACACTCGCAAGTAAACGAAATATCTAGACACCACGTCTACACATTGTTCATCATCTACCCAACGATCGTTTGGATAAACGCTATATGAGCAATTACATAAATTCAATAAGATCAAACCAACTATACTAGACATGTAATTAAAGTAGACAAAGACTAATGTAATCAAGAACATATGAACTATTAAGAACAATGTTTCCCTAATCATAATGAAGAATACAATAATAGAGAAAAAACTAGAACTATACCTTACTCTACGCTCCAGACGGATGCCGGGGTTCCAGATCCTGCCGAAGAACTAGATCTCCTCTACTCTCTAATCTAACTAGGCTAGAACTATGAACTAGAAGGCTCTTGATGAACTAGTAGGCTCTTGATGGCTTGAAGACTTGTTGCCTTTGATGAATGATTGATTGATGCCTCCAGGGGGGACTGCCTCTAATGCCTCTTTTATGCTTTTCTGGAATAACCCCCTGAAAAATACAGAACATGCAAAACTCATGGAAATTGTCAGTTAAAACCCTAGACTCTTATGTTTTCATGTATCCTTATGTGTCTAAAGTTCTAATAAAAGTTGACGTTATCGACCGTCAACATATTAGAACAAATCTGCTCCCGTTAGGTTATTCTTTTATTCATTATTCTTGTTTCTATCTTATTCTACTTCCCCGAGATATGCTAATTTGTATGTGTCCACTATCCTTATCAAACTACTTTTTTACCCCTTTTATGAACATTGTCTATCATGCAATCATGTTGTCTTATGCATATCCATGCTAGAAACCTTTCATATCTTGCCTTCCTTTGGAAAATATAAATGAACGATACTTGAATACCACCGGGTAAAGTGCCACAACAATAATTTTGTGTGCTTGTGGATTCCATCTGTAGTCGCTAAGAACTATTGGAAAATGATATTTCTTAGAGCCGTGACTAGGAAGACTAAAATCTTAGTAATGTCACTAAGAAATGTCCTTAGGCGTTTCTAGCGTCGTTGCCAAGGGTGTACTTTATCTCTATTCTTGGTGACGACGTTCGGAAATGCCAACAATCATTTCTGGAGCCATTGCCAGGGATGGAATCTATGTCCATACCTATTAACTGTGTTTAGAAATGCTAACAGTTTCCCGCCACCTATACGGCTTTCTGTCATGGTGGATCATTGAACACTGTTTAGTGATTATGTGGAGGCTTCGATCGGTGGCTTGTGAGGGACTTTGTACTCATCCTCGTGGGAGTTTTATGAAGAGAAACTCTAGTAGATATCCTAAGGTGTGGAGGAGTCCTTGTTGATCCACCGACTTCCACACTAGTGCCCACATCGTAGGTGTCCGGCTTGTGTCCTCACAAGGCAAGTGAAGCGGTGATCTAATAGGATCCACTTCAATGGGAACGTAGGTTACTACCAGCAAGCAACCAAATCTCAGGGTAAATCATTTTGTGACATGCCTTGTTGGTTTGCTCACTACTACTTGTGTATTTACATTTCATACTTGCGATTGTAGTAGCTTGATTAGTGATAGTGATAGCTTAAGTAATGTAGTTGTAATTCATTTGCCGAGTAGAAGTAACTTTGTTGCTTTACTTGTGTAGCTTGCTAGTTATATAATTCTTGCGTATAGTAGTTTATATGGTTTAATTGACTCAGATAAACTTGCCACAAGAACTGTGCAGGAGAGCTTGCATTGGAGTGAAAGTGAATAGGCTAGGCAAGTAGTGGCTATTAGGATTCTCTTTTATACTAATCAGCTTGCCTAATGTCTTTCATTCATGAAATAGTCTTGTGACAGAACCGCCTAAATCACCGGGCCCACGTGCACCATCATCGTCCCTAAGGACCTCCGGTTATTGTCACGAGTTCCCCGCAACCTAGGTGGCCGGTCGGGTTTCCTAGGAAACCTTGATTCATCCAAGGATCTCATTGCAAAGACCTTGCAAGTATTACAACAGTTTACACAAATAGTTTCAATCAGAGTATAAGGTGCGGAAGTATTACATAACCATAAGTTTGCAAAAATATAAATTACATTATCCCAACCGGAGTTTCGTAGTGGAGTAGCTGTATACATCTAGACACCCTGCCCAAGGGTTGTATCATAGACACATCTTCATTCATGCACGATCCATTGACCGGCACGGCCCCATGTAGAACTGTACACTTACTTCACCTACAACAGGGGGTTAACAAACCCTGAGTACATGGGGTACTCCGCAAGACTTACCCGACTAAGAAAAAGATGAGACTTAGGAATGCAGGCTGAGGTGAGTCAAGGTAAGGCTTTAGCAAGAGTCAAAGAATTTTGCGAAAAAGCAATACTAATCCTACTTTCAATATTTTACTCAATATTGTTTTAATCAATAACAATAGATCTCAGTTCTTTCAAATGTGTCCTTCGATTCCAATTACTTGTTCATTCTCAAAAACATCATAGTTCCGAACCACTCTTCGATGTTGGTGTGAGGATCAAGTCTCCATAACCGAGGAGCAACGACGATTCGAATCGATTAGTACCCAGCTGGGGATCCCTATCCACACTGCATATATAGCACCTAAGCTTGCATATGCCAACCCCGTCTACCACGGCTTTTCCATTCCTGAACCGGTCCTGCGCCACCTGAGAGTACAGTACACCTCCAATCCGGGACTCTAACCCACGAGGGTACATGCTACTCTCGCCATCTCTCCACTCCCAGTGCGTGGTCGTCGGTTCAAGCAATAGAGCCACCGAAGTCAGGGCTTCTCGTAGTATGTGGCTAGTTGCAAAGTCTCGATCACAGCAGGTCTGACAACGAATAGTCCCTACTTTCTTTTTCCGTCGGCGACAATGCATTGGCACTCTAGCCCAAGTACAAATGTCCCTTCGGTTTTCGAATCGCTTTTCCATCGATGACGATGTATTGGGACTCTAACTCAAGTACACGACCACCGAACAGAAAATCCCTTCCCGTCGGTGATGATGGACTGATCAGGTGCACAGCCACCGAATGAGAACATTGTCAATTCTCTTTTTCATGAATTAATCAATATTATATCACAATAGGTTAGAAATAGCATTTTGTACAACTCTAAATTATTCAAGCAGGGCTAAACATTTTCAAACATTTTATTTTAAATCAGGTTTCAAGGATGATATTCAAGTGGTCAAGGATGGTAATGCATCAATTGGGTTATCACTCAACTCCTATAACTTAATGCAGTAGATTAACTCAAGTTATAAATATTTGTAAATCACAAGGAAAAGGCTGAATGCATCGGGGCTTGCATGTTGCTTTGCAAGTCTTGTCACTCCTGCCAGGAATCTAGAGAAAACCCACTTGACTTCTCCAGTCAAATAATTCTTCCGTCGGGGATCAATCAAGCAATTCTTCTAAAAACCCGTTCACTACACGAAATAATAAAGCATGCTTAACATGATGCTCGATGATATGATTATGAATGCATGATGATAATTACTTAGGTTATTGACCTTGAATACGACTTTTCTTCACGATAAAGTTGCAAGCCAACCAGACTAATTCGTAGTTTAACATCTAGAGTTATCACTCATAGGGAATTCCATGCTCAAGTTAGTGTGGGAAAGGGCTAACACAGAAGTCACACTATTCAAGTGTTTTTACCCATGAAGTTGCATCCTAGAGCAAGCACTGCAAACATGCATACGTGTATCCACTAATAAAGTGTTTTATTAAACTAATAAGTATTTTAGTTCTTTATTAACCTAAATAGATCATGAACACACCACACAAGTAATTTACCATGGATCAACAAAGAGGGAAGTGTTCCATGATCTTTATTCAATTCAAAGATTACTCAAAACATTTCATAATTAGCCTTAATTATCATGGGTTTACTAATTAATTCATTAAGCATGTATATATACATAGGTGATATAATTAAACCTGGTGATTATAATTACAACATATAAATCATTACATGCCATGGAACAGTAAGGGTTAAGTGCCTCATGGTCTTCAAACAATTCCCAAAAGTAATCAAGGACTAAACTAATCATTTTCGTAATTCATATTATCTTCTATTGAATATTTTAAATCCCTAAACCGAGTCTAAATTAATTATTTAAGCAAAATTTATAAAAACAGACCCAAACTTTTTGTACCTGTTGGTACTATCATGAAACAGTAGTAAAACAATTTTCATATTTTTTTAACTAATATTTTAACCTACAAAAATACTAGAATTATTATTTTCCAATTTAAAGGGGCATTTTTTTACTACATACTACAGGGGCTCAAAATATTTATTTCATATTTTTCGTGCATTCAGTACATCACAGAGGAGCTACAAAACTAATTTCATAATTTTTGGGGTAGTAATTATTTTTCTACAAAAATGAGAAAAATGCTGGACTATTCATTTCTTTCAGAAATTGAAAAATCCCTAACATCAATTTGAGCTGGCAAAGCAGGCCGACCCCTTTAGGCCCATCCTGGCCCAGGCGCTCGGCGCTCGCTCTCCCTCCCCCCAGGCTCTCACCCGTGCTCCTGGACCGGCCCAGCACGGCCCAACTCGCGCCCCTCCCTTCTTCTTCCTCCTCTCACCCGATGGTGACTGTGGCGGCCAAAGCCACTGCTCCGCTTGAGCCCGTCGGTGACAAGCTCTCCCACGTCGAGGTCTACCCCACGCGTTCCTATCAACCTCGCGCACTAGATAAACTAGGTGGTTAGGCAGCTTTGGCACAAAGGCGATCTTGCTACCGGTCATGGCGGATCGGTGCCTCGGTGCGCAGCGGTGCACGTGCGTTCTGGACGATTAGGAACGGTAGAGTTAAATATGATGACTCTAAGAGGTTCACGATCTCACCATGAGCTTCGTGCGCGAACTAGTTGGGGCGGATGGTAGCCAGAGGTGCCCTGTTCGCGGACCGTGGCTCCGGCAGCAAGCTCCCACAGCGCGAGTCCCGTTCCGACGAACCCTGGGCACCGAATGAAAAACCAACTAGGGCATTAGCTTCACGACATCACGAAGGGTCTAGGACGCTCTATAGAAAGAGGGAAAACACCACTGAGACAATCTGGCCGCGGTGGAGCCAAACGCGCGGCGCTTTGACCTGCCCGATAGAAGATGCTGGCTGTGCGGAGCTTCTGGTGATTTCAAGCGGAAAGAATGGGCTTCAATAGTATGCAAGGATGTGACGGTTTGGCTTGCCCATTGAATTGGATGGAGGTGGCTCAGAGCCAGTGAATTTTGAACACGAGCAGTGAGCTCGACGGCAGCGAGGCAAGGAAAGAGAAGGGAAGATGACGACCTCAGTGCCATAATATAGGGCAACGACGGGCTTAGGACACGCCGGGGCCCCCACGACCTTGACATGCCGTTGACAGCGCCCGGCCGGCCCCGTGCATCGCCGACGTGCAGCGCGGCACGCGCGGCGCTGCCCGCGTACGGGGTACAGAGGGCCGGACCCCCCTTCTGACCACTGTAGCAGTACCTCCCCTTTTAACTTTAGGGCTAAATTACTCTTTATTTTGTGTAGCAACTTGAAAAATTACCTTAATAAGAGTTGTAGAAAATTTGGTGCTGAATAACTTTGGTTTTTGGACCCTTTTCAAATTTTCAACAGATTTTGAGTAATTCAAAAAGGGGTAAAAGCTCAATTTGAAATTCATTTGAAATTCAATCAAATTCTCAAGATTTTTCTCAATAAGTTGAAAATCTACAAGAATAAAAGTTGTTATACTTGACAAGCCCTACAACTTTCATTAAAAGAGTTTTGTCAAATTATTGATGATATTTGAAATAGCATTTCCAATTTGAATTTCAAAGCATTAATTTGAGTTTTATTTGAATTTCCACTGCATAACTTCAAAATATCAAAAAAATAAAATTTGTTCCATTTAAAAAGGGATAAAATTTTTATTAAGGAACCGTCACCAGATTCTCATTAGTTTTTGAAGTTGAATTTCAAATTTAATCTTTACAGCATAAATTAAGGTTTTATTTGAAATCATTTTTAATAACTTCAAAATTACCCAGCATAGAAGTTGCTCAACTTTTAAAGATGTATAACTTTTACTTAAGGCCCAACATATAATTCCTTTTCGTTTTTGAATTAGGGTTTTGGGGTCCGATTTAGGGTTTTTAACTGATTCCGGTTTGAATCACTAATTTGATTTAATCATATATATACAAAAAAGCACTTATATAACCAAATCACTCTAAATTACTTATGAACAACCACTGGTAGAAATAAAAATTATTTTAATGATGCACAGTAATAATGAGTTTATGCGGGATGATTTGCATGCAATCATGATGACATGGCAGGTTTTAGTTACCGTAACACCAGGGATGTTACAAGTCTCCATTTATAAATTTGATGGTTGGGGCTCTCAAGAATTAGATCAAACCTATGTTAGAATACTCACTAAGAAAATTGATAAGAGCTAGAGAAAAAAAAAAGGTCCAACAGCCCCTACTTGGCTTTCAAATGAGGTAAGCTCTCATTCTTACTCCACGTCATCCAATAGTTCTCGCCGGCCTGCCTGCCTTCCCCCATGCTGCCTCCGCCTCTCCCCATCCTCCCAAGTCCCAAGTGCAGCTCCTCCTCTCCGGCAGGGCATGCGTGTGTCACTCCCCCCTCCTATCCTCCCTGACTAGGGAGATAGGTTAGCAACATGCGTTGTCGCTAGCTCTCTCTAGTCCTCCCCAGGGTTCAAATGGCTCAATCCACTCTACACGCTGAGTGAACCACACCTGCCACCATCCCACTTACGCTTTCGTATAAGCCATATATATTGGTTTAGCCCACCGTAAATAATTAAGGTGAGGCTAAAATCTCCATAACATCTTATTAATATGCACATTGGCCACTATGGACCAAATTCTAAATTGGGCCACAACATCTCATTGATAATATAAAAATTAGTCCCATATAGCAATTAAAATCTGGTGTGATGATTATTAAACTAGGAAGGCATCTTAGGTACTCGATTAAGGCGTGGGTGTCAATCACCAGTGGAGCCATTATTTTTGGTTTTGGCTCCCTGAACAGCTTCATGAGTGGGTGTGAAGCCGTTTTAATAAATCTTTTGGTACAGGGCTTCACATGCAAAGTTTTTTAAAACAAGCTCTCAAAAAAAGATATGCTGGACCCACCAAAACTAAATGAAACCGGGTGAAGCTACTACTTTTACGTCCACTTTCCATTATGCTCTGACACAGCACAATTTAAAGGGCTCTTTTGGTGAAGACGTTTGATTTTACCCGTTTAGCAGAAAACAGCTCCCAAACGGTTTCTAAAGCCGGCCGGTCGAGAGAAGCCCTGACAGATAGGGCCTAAGACATTGAGAGGATTAAAAATTTAATCACACAATTGCACATATCATGCAAACACTGTTAACAAAATTATGGGGCAAGAGGGGAGTCCACTTTCGTCTCCACTGGGCTCCGCCCGACAGCGCCTGATTACCACGAAGGACTAATAACACACAGGTTGAGTTTGCTTAATCTTATCGAACCGACCGGCGGTCAGACGTCGTCGATGTCGTTGCTTTCTGCCCTGACCCGGAGCCTGGTGGAGACGACGGTGGCGCACACGGACAGGACCATGGCGATGAGGAGGAAGACGATGGCGATGAGCCCCTTCCGGAAGTAGTTGACGAGATCTTGCATGGCGTCTTCTCCCCATCGCGGGCCAGCATGCTTGACGTAGTCCAAGATGTCGTCGGTGGTGCCGAAGCCCGCGCCCACGCCGCTGGCCAGCACCGCGGCCACCACCTGCGGCAGCAATGCAGCATCAAGGACAGATGTCAGCAGACCACGATCGAATCGAAACCCATGCCATGCCATGCCATTAGTGGGAGCATCGGTCGATCGAGCGCACGTACAATGTCGGCGTACATACTGGCGTCGAGGATGAGGGAGCGGCTGGGCGTCATCCGCTTGCCCCTGCAGAGGAGGTAGACGGCGACGGGGACCTGCAGCAGGCTGCCCGCCATCCCGACGACCGCTGCCACCACCAAGTACCTTTTCCGATGGCAGATATACACAAGAACCGTTTCAGCAAAGACCTGGAGTGTAATAATAGGCTAATAGCTATATAATAGGTTGTATGATTGTATCCATGGCGACGGCGGAGGCCGGCGTACGTACGTGTAGCTCTGGAGGTCGGTGTTGTAGCCGACGGACTTGAAGTCGTAATGCACCCTGTTGGCGAACCTCGACTGCACGGCCATGGCCAGGACGGCGATCATCAGCAGCCGCGCAACCAGGCCTGACGCGATCCACGCCGTCCTCGACAGCGCCATTGTCTGCTCGATCGATCGATCGATCTCTCCCTCTCTCGCTGGCTTTGCTACTACTGACGACGGCCGGCGCGGCACACACGAGAACATGATTGTAGTATTTGTAGTTTTGAGCTAGGGATCATGGACAGAGACAACGTTGGGGCCTTGCTGCTGGCTGGATTAGCATTGCTCCTATCGATGAGGCTGCCAATTCGCTCCATCTGTCACCCAGATGCTGCTTGCTTGCTTCCCATGGCTCGCTCGATCGACCGGAGGTGCTTCCAAAACTGCGGACACGGCAAGGATGGTGCAAACAACTTGGAGAAAAATTCGGACCATCATTTCCAGCGACACGAATCGCCGTTGTCTCATCTTCATCTAGCGTTGCTTTTTTGTCAAACGTTTTCTTAGCTGTGTCATAATACGCCACTTTTCTTTCATATGAAAATATCATGCATCTGAACATTGGACATATATTTCAATTCCACAATTTCTTTCAGCAAGGTTTCTATTTTCATCTGACAATCACCTAAGTTCCATGCATCGTCGTCTAATTCCCGCAGCATTTGCAATTGGATGCAGCAAACCATCGTGACTCATGACTCACGCGTGTGATTTCGGTGCTCTACTCCCATCAGCTTCAATGGGGCTGTTGTCTCTGGTCTCAGCCAATGTGATTCTCTGTCGCCATACCTTTTCTCTTTGTTGCTGATAGTAGTTTGTCTTAGCTGATCAACAGGAAAATTCGGTCTGAAGTAGCAAGGTACCTTCACATTTTTATTTTTTTAGATAATAAAGATGGGACCTTCAAATACGGAGGGGAATCTCACATTTGCCCTTTGCTGCGTTGCTGATGATACTACTCTTCTTTTGGGCCGTGGCTGCACAAGTTAAGCATGAGCATGTAAAGGAAGTCTTAGATACATACTCGTATGCAAGAAGGTCAGTTTATCTGAACCCGTCAAAGTAGTCCATTGTGTTTGAACCGAAAACTTCAGCTGAGAACGTGGAGCAAGCTAAACGAGTCCTGGAAATAGAATTGGTCTCCTCTGACTTCAAATTTCTTGGTATCTGCCTACTCTGAAAGGGCGAAAGGGCAATTTTTTAGTACGTCATTGAAGGAAAGCGTATTATGGAGGATTATACAGAAAAGAACATGTCCACTGGAGGCTGGAGCAAAGAAAATCTTAGGCCCCCGTTTGGTAGAGCTCCGGCTCCAGCATCTCCGACAAGAATCACTCCCAACTAGCCAAACGTTTAAAACGTCAACTGATTCACATGGGGATGAGCAGAGAATCACTTCTCCGTTTACACTAGGAGGTGGGAGCCGAAAAAACCTGCTTCCCCGGATTCTCTCTCCCACTCCCTATTATATTTTGGTGGGGATCGGCTGAGAATCAATTCTCTGCTGATCCCCACCCTGCTCCCTCCTAAGAATGTAATAGAATCACTCAACCGAAGAATCGAGGAGCAGAGCCGAAGAATTCGGAAGCGGAGCTTTACCAAACGGGCCCTTAATATAGAATATGGTGCCGATGCAAGAAGGCAGAGAGTGGCCATAAAAGTGGGTCAAGGGCCAGCAAAACGATTCCTTCAAGGCAAGCTCCCTCCTAAGGATCTAATAAGATCACTCCACCAGAGAATCGAGCAGCAGAGCTGAAGAATCCGGGAGCAAAACTCTACTGAACAGGCCCTTAGTATAGAATATGGTGCCGGTGCAAGAAGGCAGAGAGTGGCCATAAAAGTGGATCACGGGCTGGCAAAAACGATTGAAACACGTGGTCGACGAACCTGCGCGGGCAAAGCCCGCATGATTTCTAGTCATACCCGATAACCACTCCGGCACGACCACTGTGATGTCGAATCTTTCATTATTTTGTGTTTTCTAGATAAGATGGTGCCTTGGCATGAATGCAAAAGGGTCAGGGCCGAGATTAGGGCCCAGATAAACAGCAGTTCTGCTTCTTGGGCTGGGCCTACTCTGACCGCTTCCCGCCCCACCACCCTCTTCTTTCTCTTCCTCCACTGACAGACAGCTTCCCACCTCCATTTGGCGCGTCCACCGAGGCGGCCAGGTCGGTTCGCCTCCGCCGCCCCCCGCCGGCGGCCGACCGGTGAATCCATCGCCGCCTGGTCCCTCGCCCTCCTTATGCTAGGTACGCTTTTGCTCCTCGATACAGTTACTGTATTTCAGCCAGGCGTGGTTCCCAGTCGGCCCGCCGCCACCGCGGGTGGGCGGGGCGCTGGGCGCTGGGCGCAACCGAGTCTGGGAGGTGCGTCGGTGTCTCGCTTGATTTGGCTGGGTGGTTATGATACGGTAGGTCGCTGTGCCACTCCGCTACGGCTACCTTCGCCTGCGCGTACGCCAGGGATCGAATCCAACTACTAAAAGCCTAGTGGTAAGTGCCAAATCTCGTCTCAGTGGTGGATGTTTGCCTTATTCCACTGCACGTGCTTTACCCACAACATGCCATTGGAAGATTACACTAGAGCAAATAGGATCACATATTCACATCACATGCAAGTCTGGCAGGATGATATTACAATACCATCCGTAGAGGTAGTGGTCGTGTACTGCGATTTTTTTATTTTAGATGTTGAATTTCCTCTCAGAGGTGCATGTGTTTGCTATCTGTGCTCTTCCGCACGTCAATCAACTCATATGGAGTTCTGTTTTTAACTAATTCCATGTTTTATGTCATGAATAACAAGAACTTCATTTTCTTTACGTTACCAGGAATGTGCAACTGACTGCTGGGCCGTAGATATATCATTGATTGCCGATATGTGATGACAATATTTACAAACATATGGTAGTTATAGTGTATGAAAAGGAAGGATTTTCTCTAACAAAAGTTCTTCCATAAGCCTCCAGATCTACTGCATTAAGTTATGTCACATGTTTTGCTGAAGGTAATAGCATCATAGATTTGTAGTGTCCTTCTGAAAGAATATGTCCTGAAGTAAACTAATGTACAAGTCAACCTTTGCAATTAATTCGACCTTAGTTGTGCTCCTGTAGTGACAGTACTACTTTATTCTCTTGACTTCTTGTACGTATTAGGCTTTGGCAGTAAGCTTTTAATTTGCATCTTCCAGCAAAAGTTTTATGTTAGAGCCAATTTGTTCTCAAGCTTTGGCAGTAATCTTTTAATTTGCATCTTCCAGCAAAAGTTTTATGTTAGAGCCAATTTGTTCTCAAGACCTGTAAAACATCAAATTAACTCATAAGTGTATCTGGTAATATGCAAACGAAAAATGCTTGTTACTCTGTTTGAAATATTGTTATTTATTACAGTTGTTTTGGGTGTTATACTATCATATTATGATAAAATAATTCAATAGCAAGCTAAGCAATGGTACACATCATACAAGACAGAACTGAACTTTGAATTCTCAGCGCTTAAAATTGAATTTGTATGACATAGCTAGTTTCATTTCAGATCGTCTTTCTTTCTCAAGTCATCGTTTGTTTGATTGGGTTTAAAATCAGCAACATCACAGTTAGCAGCCCAAAATCAAGAATTCTAGGATCTTCTGAAGATCCTAACCTTAGTCATTCTTCTAGTTTATCGATATTTGGAAGTACGTAAATGTGGATCATGAACACAAAGTGTTTCATCAATGTTTCCTGAACAACTTATGCTATGTGCTTGAATTTTTTAAGGAGTCAGTTGACAAGAAGTGTTCATTTTCTTTTCAGCTTTACATTAGGTGCAATTTACTATTCAAACAACCATGTTCCACGATCAGTTGGTATTTATGGCCCATCAATTTTGTTAGTTGCGATGCTAGCATTCTGAACTACGTCATCGTGGTTTGCTTTTAGAATTATTATACGTGGATAATAATTGATTTGGAGAGCAGCTCAATTCCTGTAACAAACACGCAAGTTACGCTAGCATGTCATGTCATGTCATGTGCTTCTTAATTCAAAAAGAATAATTGTGTGCATGATCAATAGATATGTACGGATCGTTTCAATCGTCAAACCATGAGACATCCAGTGCCGTGTTGGAATGCAATGCATTATTCATTTCAGATTCTTTGACATCATACATTCTATACGTGTAGCTTTACTGGTTTTTATTATTAAAAATGGTGATTATATAGCTCAAATATAAGTAGTACTGATATCATCATTTGTTGTCAGCTAACAGGTCATTCCTTGTGCCTTCTAAACATGATTGAAATGGTCAGTAGCAAAATGTGGAATACCTAGCTATTGAAATTTGCATTGTCAAGGTTTCACGCAACATAAAGATGTGGTGCTATTGATTTTTTTTAATTCTGTTCATTTTCCATAGCAAAGTTTGGAGTACTTTCATTTTGTTCCCTTAATTCAGCTCAATCTATGCAGACTATTAGCTATTTATGTGCATTAAATACTATATATTTCTGTATTGCTATGTTATAAAATAATTTTTTTATACTTTCTTTAATCTATCACCACAACTTATATCAAGGTAATTTATGAGCATATAGTCATGTCCTTCAGATACAGTAGTTGTTTCTTCTTATGGCATATGATATGCGGTTCTCCTTCAATAGAGAATCAATGATGTGTTCACTTATTAACCAATTCTACCTGCCGCTAGCTGCTAGTACTTCATTGACTTGGGATTGATTTTGAAGAAGATAGGCAATGCAAGTAAGCTTCCAACAGGTCTGAGGTATGTGGCTAATGAAACCCTCTTTCTTCCATTTATTGGTTGAATGTCCCTGTGTCAAAGCATCATATGCATACCAACTTGCACTTACTGAATGAGGGGATATACCTTGTTAGTTACAATTCCACATCTAAATGAATGGCACTAAATGAATTTTATTTATGTGCATATCTTCTTAGTTTGTAAAGGTGGCAGTGACGTTAATATTTGACAACTGTTTTTGTTACATCGTATAAAATGGAGTTGATGCATCACTCATTTCTTAGAAAGGTAAAACCTGAGTCCCACCAAGCACTTTGAAACTCTGCCTTGAGGGAAGAATAACACCTGGGTCAGAAAAAAAAAGTCCTCAACAAAATGTCCGAGTTTCTGCCAACTGAAGGATATGCATCCTAGGGTTTGTTGAAAAATATAGGTGCTATTATATTTGTCTGAAGTTCCAAAACTCTCAGTCTATTATGTCATAAGGTTAGCTGCATTTGCATCCCTACCCACTTACACTTGAATGATTTTGACTAAGAATTATCTTGATTATATAGATTTCTCATTTCTGTGCAATTTATCTCCCTTCTCTTATTTACTGTGGTTGAGAAGATCAATAATAAATGGAAAACTGTTATTTGAGAGGTTGATATGTGATCGCATAAGTCCCTATAATTTTTGCTCCTTTGCTGATGTTCACTGAATGAGAGAAATTAGTAAGAACATGAAATTTGTCTCTTTACCCCAATCATTGCTCATTAAGTAAAAATTGTTATGGAATCTTTCTGCTGCATCACACTGTCTGATTGTGACACACTGTTTAAGCTCCTTACTTGCATTGTCCTATCTACCTTAGCCAGTTAGCCTTATGGACAGTCAGGCAATTTGTAGAGCTGCACTGTATTCACATTTGTGCAATTTTAACATATTTCTGTTACCTCATTGTCTTTCAGCATTGTGGTCAGTTTGGAATGGGGCTTTCCTCGAAATGTCATGACATTTAACATGCATTCAAACCTTGCGCATATTTTCTAACCCATTCATCAGGTCTTAACTCCACACACAGCATTGAGAACATTACACTTAAAAATGGCGAAGAAAAAACTATTGCTCAAACAAAAAAAAAAGAAAGAAAGTGAAACATGACTTAGTAAACAAGTTTCTTGTAATAATTGGTTGAGAAAAAAGTAAACGCTAAAAAGCATATAGAAATTGAATGTATCTTCTCTTTTGCATTAGTTATCGATTTCATAGTATGAATGCTTAAGGTTTCTGGCTTACAATGATGTGTCATGAAAGCAAGCTGTACAATAATCTGTAGCCCACCCCCCCCCCCCCTTTTTTTGTCTCTGATTACATTTGAGTATTACTTTTGGAACCTTAATTCAATAGAGTCATGTCCAAAAAAAAAATCAACAATAGAAGTTTTTCAGAAATTTATTTGTGCAAAGTTTAATATAAAAATGTCAAAAAAAAAATCCATCAAACTAGAGGTGTTTATTTGTTTCTTTAAAAAAGTTGATATTCCATCGTTTTTTTTTAAACTAATATTCCATCGTTTAATATGAACTCTGTTGACATTTCCACCCAGTCTCTTAAAAAGGAGCTTTTGATTAACAAGCCATAGATGATAGGTATTGTTTCAAAAAATAATTGAAATAAGTTAGCATGACAAATTCAGCCATACATGACAGAATTATATCTTAGTCATCTGGGAGAAGAACCAAATGTTTTTGTCTTTTCATCATGTATGTTGAGTTTAACTGTGCCCTTAAACCAAACTATCTTGTTTCTTTTACATGTTAGGCTTTCCCAGTGCAATTAACCAAACTTTCTTGTTTCTTTTACATGTTAGGCTTTCCCAGTGCACTGTATAATATACATTAAATGAGTGTTCTTGTGACATGGCATAGAGTTAAGGAAGAGGGGGAGAGAGAGAGAGAGAGAGAGAGAGAGAGAGAGAGAGAGAGAGAGAGAACAAAGATGTATCTTCATAGAGATACAACTTGGGCTCGATGTTCAAGACTACCAAACCATGTTGGTTTGGATCTATAGTGATATAGAGATCTCAGTGATATATACACAACACATACAACAATTAATTGATTTAGCGTTCCTAAAAAACAGCACCAATGTATGTTGCAATGGGTTTGTTGTATTCGTATCATACTTGCATTTATATGTCTATATAAAATTACAGCTTTGATGAGAGCAACATGATACAATGCACTGGGAGTAGCCTCAGGAGATCCCTGATGACCTTAATTCGCTAACTTTTCTTCCTATTAAATTTGAAGTATGTAGGTTGTCAGGAAGCAATTGGTTATTTTTATTTATAGCCTATGCCTTGCCAATCAACTATTTGGTGTATTATATAGGCAAAGTATATAGTGAAGCAGTATTGTACACATGTTACTTGTTCTAATTGTCAATCGAAGGTGCTGCCGACATTTTTACTGAAAGCAACGTGCATATTTGTTTGGTACACAGCCTGCCAGAGCAAGTCTTGCTCAATTTTCACTTTTTCTTATACAAAGGTGACAGCCCTTGCCTCTAACATCCTAATAGTAATAACATGATGATTGGAGCACATCAGTGCATATGTGCTGATTGCTGTAGGAATAGTCAAAAGTGCTGTAACATACATAGTCCAAATTGCAGAATCTTGGGTTGTCACTACTGTTTGCTTGTTTTGAGGAAACAGTAGAGGGTTGCCCCTACTGGATACATATATGAAACAAGAAGAAAAAACAGCCTGTCCTGAAAAGCGCACCTTTCCCCTACTGGATTCAGTTTTATTGTAATCCTCATGTAGTAAACAGATGCCTTCTAGCTTAGTTTTGCTGTCATATTCAGTGATATCTACCTTTTAACTTTTTAAGTTTCAAGGTGTGCTTTCTAGTCCAGATATTATACCATGCCTCACAGGCAACTTCATATGCCTTTCAGGACAGGCTGTTTCATATGAGGTCTCCCAGCTCAGTTCACTTCTGTGCGATTTTCAACCGTCCACTTCTAATTAAAACACTGTGTGTCATTGTTTGTAAAGTCTAATGATAATTTAAGATTTAACAAATCGGTGACAAAAGCATATTCAACTTTCTGTGATGCCTTTTCGCTTATAGAAGTTGCCCAAATAATTGTTACTTTCTTATTGATTTCCTTTTCTTTCTAGAAACATTTTATTAATTGATTGGTTCTTTGCTGCTATCAGAAATCTTTAACATTTTTTGTATAGATTAATAATAAATATCAAGGGCCATATGACTATAAAAGGCTAGTTTCCTAATTTACAAAAAGGATTAAACGTCCTGCTATGTCGGCAAGAGATGCAAATAGTAGTAAGAATTTCTATTCAACAACTTAGCATGCTCAATTTCTAGTCAACATGTATATAGAAAGTACACATGGAAATCCTCCGTGCGGACAACCTTATAGAACCTTAAAAAAATGACAAGGTGGTCTTAAAACTTTAGGGCTGATAATGATTAGCCAGATTGTCCCCTTACAAAGCATTATAGTAATCAAAACTTTTACTTTATTCTTTACTTGCTTGGTACTGTGTTCTCTTGGTCAACTCTATGATTGGTTGATTACCCATACAGTACTATATATATTGCCTGACGCTTTCTCTTTAGCCCATTACTCATATCCTTCCTCTATTCTTGACATGGAACTTGAGCTTAGTCTGGGGGATTCTCGAGCTCCAGGAAAGAGCGCTTTCACGCCTGCACTAACTCCTATACACGCAGATGAAAGAGAGGGCCATGAGCTTGCGCTAGAGCTAGGAGTAGGAACTGCCAAAAGAGCTGATCAAGACAATCAAAAGACACTCGTGCAAGCAGAAGATGTGCAGGAAGAAGAAGAAGAAGAAGAAGAAGAAACATGCTCATACAGTGAGTCACCTGTCCAGCTGAGCCTCGTCTGCCCTTCGCTGCCTGCCTCAGCAGAAATAGGTACAGAGCAAATTATATGTGCAAACTGGATGTTACTTCGATTGGTTCTAAGTAGGTAGGTATCTATTCTCAAAAAAGTAGCTAGGTACCTATAAGATATGTTGTGGTCAAGTACATATATATGGGCTTCAGGGCTTGCAAGTTCTTGATGGTAACGAGTCCTTTGTATAGGGGCCGTGAATTCAGAGGCGTGCGTACAAGGATTTGATGTGAACGCTGTTCTGGTGGATGGCGACACAGCACAAGGAAGATCTTTGTCGACTTCGTCCTTGCCTTTGGAGTTTCCTGTTGGGCAGGCAGCTGATCAGGAAGCTGCAGAGGATGATGAGATTAGGGGGGTTGGCGGGGGAACAAGGAAGAAGCTGAGGCTGTCCAAGGAGCAGTCTGCGTTCCTGGAGGATAGCTTCAAGGCACACAGCACACTGACCCCAGTATGTGTCTATCTTGCTGCGTTTCCTATATTTCCCTGTATCTTTGGAACATATTAGATGCCCTATCCTGGTAAGATGTCCTTGACATGTTAATATTTGTAGAAAAGAGCTGTAAGTGATGATGGGCAATCCAAAGTGATAAACTTAAAAGGATTTGAGGTGATGCATCATAATGAGAAAGTAATTATAGAGTACAGCGCAATGATTGTTTGGTTTTCTTTTTGTTCTTTTGTAGACTAGAAAGATGGGTACCTGTGCATCTACGCTACAGATTGTTTTGTGTTTGCTGGATGACGTTCTAATGATCACCTAGAAAATTGATGGGGAGTATTTGTAGGAATCAAGGGCATGCACTCTTGCATGTATGAGCTTATATAAGTATACATGTAGGCAGGCAGGCAAGGAATTATGCATGAAATTACTGTGTGGGTTTGTTTATTCGGAAAAATGGTTTCTTTATCCTAACAAAATGTGATGCTTTTTTTAAAATTTAATTATTGTATAGATCAACTTGTCAAACCATTATCAGCTAGAATGCTAGATGGATTTTTTTTTTTTTTTCACACTATGCAACTGGTGGGATGGTTTCGCTACTTCTCCAGCTCTTAGCACGAGCAGCTGTGGCTGCTACACTGAAATCAAATAGTAAGCTTCGTTTTGATCAAATATTTGTTTACTGATTTTTTGGTCACAGAAACAGAAGGGTGATTTAGCGAACCAGCTCAGCCTTCGACCACGGCAGGTGGAGGTCTGGTTTCAGAACAGAAGAGCGAGGTAATATAATGCTGCCCGCCTTTTTCTATATATCAGATGGCCTCAAAACCAGTCATCATTCCTAAAACTAAGCTTGCACTATCGACTGCCGTCCTGGGTTCTTGTCTAACGTACCATAAACTCAAATCTAAACATCACAGAACTAAGTTAAAGCAAACGGAGGTGGACTGTGAGTACTTGAAGCGTTGCTGCGAGAACCTAGCGCAGGAGAACCGAAGGCTCCAGAGGGAGGTGGCGGAGCTGCGTGGCCAGCGTAATTTCACAACCTCTGCCTACCCATTTTACGGCCATCTGCCTGCAGCGGGGTTCAGCACTGCCCGAGTGTGCCCCTCATGCGATAACAAGAAGGCCACAGCTCATTACACTGCTTTCACCGCACCATCAGCAGTAGTGGCGCCACCACCGTCCCCGGTGTCCACCTTGTTCGCCAGGCCTCACTTCGGACCCTTCACCGTCCACCCAGTGCTCCGCCGCCAGCCGTCGGCGACTTCATGATGATGCCCAAAACGAAGCTCTGATATCAGTGTCAGTGAATATAATGTAGACTACTTGTACTTATATAGTTACTGTTCAACCATGCATGATCAAAATATAGTGGTTATAAGGGATCAGTACGGTGCGTATATATAGTGTGCTATATGCTACCGTGCTTGTAAAAAGATACTGTAAACATATACTTGTAAAATGTAGTTGAAAAAAGTAGACCCGACAAATTGATGTTATGAGATGATGTAAATGGGCTCATGTGCGTCCAATCGATCTTGATCAGCAGATCGTGGATTTTGTGGTTGCGTAATTGACTCTGCGGAGCGTGTCGCTGTATCTTATGATATGGCTTGCAGACTAATACGACCTCAATTATAGGATCCACGTTGATTAATCTAACTTAAGTTTAACTAAATTTATAGTTAAGAGCATTAGCATTTATATATCCAGATAAATTTATCATAAAAATATATATCATAACTAATCTAATAATAACTATTTTATATCATGAATGCTAGTACCTTTTTATGTAGATTTAGTTAAAATTTAAATGGTTTGACTTTTACAAAGTGAGAATTGTATTCTTATGTGAAGGAGAGAGTATATATTATCCGGACATGGTAAAGCTGGCTTTGCCAATTATGTGCCAGTAGCGTATACTAATTTTGTTGTTGAGACATCCATCATGAGCTGTGACACTGACCAGCGCTACAGGCAACCTTGTTGGGAGAAGAAACATGGACGACGTACGCTGACCCGGCTCTGCGATTTCAGCTGGCTAGCTACTACTACTTGTGCGTGATGTACTGAAACATCTTCTTTCTTTGCATTGGTGTGTCTAGCTATCGTGGGTGTCACCGGCCAGACGAAGCTGTCAAGTGTTGATTACTCATGTTGTTGAACTAATCAGATCAGGTGGCAAAACAAGCGTCTCGAGAGATAATTTAATTTGGTGAGTCAAATCGACAAAAAAGAAAGGGACTTGCTAAAATTGCATATTTCGTTCATTGTAATTTGTATTGTCGCAATCTGTAATTTTCGGTACTGAGAAAAAAAACCTCTAAACAAAACTATAAACCTAACAAAATCTTATTTGTATTGGCATAAAGATAATTGATAATTTAAAATTATTTTTATAGGTAGACAAGGACAACAAATTTAATATGCTATGACACAAAAACAAATGAAAAATCATAAAAGTAACAATTTACTTGTACTAATTAGTGAACAAGATTGTTGCCTGAAATCATCTTAAAATTTGGACATTGAAATATAGGAGATTTAAAAAAAAGGGTGGAAATTATAGGAAGATCACTAATTTCACAATGCCTTGAAAAACACCAAACGTTTGGAACGCGAAGTTTTCTAGCTCATGTTCGCTTATTTATATATTATAAAGAAGAAAAAGAAGATTGGAAGAAACTATCTCCGTTTTGAAAGTTGCGTACCTGATCTCGATAGTAATAAGGAATATACAATGTATGTGGAATCGATCGGGCTTAATGAACAATTATACGACTATAACCGCTATTATATTATACACACCAAACTATTGACATTTGTCACTTATTATGGATTTTCTTAAACTTTGTTTATACATATATATTTTGACAAACTCGCTAAAAGCAATGGTCAGAAGAATATATAAATGCACAGGAGACTTTGTGCATGCTAGTATGTCACTACAATATATATGTAGAGCTTTCTATGGGAGGCATATGTTCATTTTTTACTGTATGAGGGACAATGGGATAAATTCTTCCTTGCCAAACCTGCACACCTCTGATTAGAATCACAGTGCTACTAGAATATGGGTTTAAGCTTTCACAACGAGACAAGGGTTAAGCCATCGAGCAGGACAAGCTAGGCGAGCAAAGTTTGACAATGGCCGGCCTGTCGTCGGTCGGTCGGCCTCTACACGTGTTGACATATGACTACCCAGAGTAGCATATATTCGCACTCAGAGCTTGAATGGCGTGCGCACGTGGACGAGGACGGCGACACGTGCGCACGCTCACAGCCGCAAGCTAGCTAGAGTGATGGAACGTACGTACTACTCCTAGCAAGCTCTGATCAAGAGTGAATTAATGAGTGATCATGCATCACGATTGGTTTGATTGATTAGTTGATCACGACCGCTCGGGTTCTAGTAAGAACACTGAATTAATACTGACAGATAGATGTGCATGGATCGTGTCGCATGTATTATTGGGTTGACGTGCGACGGTGCACGTACGGCTAGCTATATATATCTAGCAGCTGCTAGCGAGCGATATATATCATCATCATCATATATATATCGATGTGTCTTTATTTTGTTGGATATATGCATGCATGCACACAAGCAAACAGCTAGATTAATTAGCGTCCATCAAAATCGCTCGTGACAGGCCAAGATGGATGCATGATTGGATGATGGATCGCTCCCCGATCCCTCTATATATTTATATCTATGGCTCTGTTCGCTGGAGCTGATTTCGGCTGTTGCTGATTTTTTGTGAGAGAAAAACACTGTTCCAGAACTAAAAAATAAGCGCTTTTTAGACGAAGCGAACAGGGCCTATATATCTCTGGGCGTGGGCGCTTAGCATAATCTATCATTATCCAGGTGTATACACATCATATCATATACCAATCGAATCAAACGTCAATGACACAAGAGAAGCACTGTGTTGATTGATGCTACGCGGTACCCACGTGGTTCATTCTTCAATTCGCTGCTGCAGTGCCCTTTGGTTTCATCAATGAGGCTATCCGCATCGCCCGTATCTATACCGCGTACGCTAAAGGGATGGAACCCACACATGATAGACGCGGTATAGGAGAGAGGAGCTGCCTTGTGCCCACCTCTATCCTTTCTTCCTCGCTCCATCCGCCTCCGCCTCCAACCTTCTCGCCATGCGCTACGGGATCTGGGAACGCGGCGTGGGATCTGGCTTGGTGGCATGGGCCCCGCAGCCGGAGAGGATAGAGGTCGGCACCAGCGCTTCCGGACTTGGAGGTCCCCTGTAGCAACCTGTGAGATAGGGATAAATTTGGCGACGTGCAGTGCGACTCCTTAACCTTGATGGCGTTTAGATGGATTTAGCGCTCGGCGGTGAGGATAGCCTAAGTCTAAAGCACAACTGTATGTTTTAGCGGACGAGGACAGACGTGACCTATCTCTAATAGGGTCACCTCCAATAAGACACTGATCTCAAATGACATGTCATGATGCATTGTACTCCATCCTAAATTATAAGTCATTCAAAAAATCTTAGAGAGTCAAAGCTTTCAACTTTAATCAAGTTTATATAATAAGATAACAGTATTTACAATATCAACTAAATATCATTAGATTTTTTATCAAATATGTTTTTATAGTACACTTATTTAGTGTCATAAATTATTATATTTCTCTCTATAATTTTAGTCAAATTTTAGATGGTTTGACTCCCTAACATTTTTTTAAATGACTTATAATTTAGGATAGAGAGAGTACATCAGATAAGGCTTTGATATTGTACCATACATCAAAGGCGGTTGCGAATGGGCCTGTGGTCCAATGGTAGGACTATCCAGTGGGACGCTACCCACCAGGATTCAAATCCTGTTTGTCGCATTTTTTCTAGATTTATTCTATGATTTAACGGCATTGTGCTTTCAGTGGTAGGCGACGTTCCCGTCGACAGCGAGGCGCCTGTGGTGACTTCATCAATCTCGAGATCTGCCGGCGTAGTCTTTCAGAGATGCTCATAGGGGGATTTGTGTGCGTGTGTTCACAAGGGTGAGTGTGCGTGCGTTGTGAGCATCTGAAAACTCTAGTTTGGTTTTGATAATTGATGACATCTTACGGACTAACCTACTTGCTAAGTGATGGCTAAGTATAGGTAGTCCTACTCATGGAAGTGAGGAGCCTATGAGGTGATGGTGATGATCAAGAAGGCTCATCCATGGAACAAGAGAGGCGAATCAAGTGAAGAAATGATCAAGGTGATAGAAAGCAACTTGAAGAGGTGATCAAGGCTAAGGTATAACCTCTAGAAGACTTTTCTTTTGGTGATCAAAACACCAAGAGGGTGTGACCACATTTAGGATAAATAGCCGACTATTAAGGGGAGAACTAAGTGATTGGATTACCTTCAAGTGCTCTAGGTTGTATTTCATGTGCATTGAATCTAACTCAACCTAGACTTTGACTTAGAACCCTTGGAAAATATTTTCAAAAGCTAACACACCGCGCACAATTGTTAGATTCTTTGGTGTTAGCACTCGGGAACCAGGGTTAGAGTGGTGGCAGGATTCGGCGATTTTCAGAGAAAGTCGCAAAAGAAAAACACTGAGTTTCGAGCGTCGGTCTCTAGGGTTGCAGGGCGTCGGACTATTGTTTGGTAGGGTTCGACGGTCTCCAGACGTGCTGTTCTCTGTGCAAAGGCGTCGGACGCTTTGGCTTGGTCCGACGGTAGGCGTCAGACACCGTTCGACGGTGTTTTAGCGTTTCTGAACCTCTCAGGAAGCGTCGGACGGTGGAGTTTGTTGGTCCGACGCACTGACTGAGTTGACTCCGACGGTGGTTCGAGCTGAGAGAGTCGGACTGTCCGACGGTCTGAGGTGTGCGAGCGTCGGACTATTGGCTGACAGTCCGACGCCGTGGCGTGGCGAGTTCACGCTCTGGCACAGTGCGCGGCAAAGTGAGTTCAAGGCGTCGGATGGTGAGTCTTGGTCCGACGCTGAGAGTCGGACAGCGTCCGACGGCCTTAGCTTACTGAGAACTCTCTAGAAGCGTCGGACGTCAGGTAGATTTAGTCCGACGATCAGCAGTCCGACGGTTTTGAAAAGTGGCGCGAGCAGTAGCCTTTGGAGATCAGCGGCTGTGGTTGAATCTGAGCTGACACGTGGCTTCAATCCGAGCGTCAGACCGTGGCGTTGGTCCGATGGGTTACGTCCGACGCCCCGAAAAGACTGTTAACGGCTGTTTTTCAGTGGGTAACGGCTAGGAGTGTACTTGAAGGTATTTATACTCCCTCCCTGGTCACTTGGTGACTCTCTTGCACATTTGATTCATTGTCATACTCTTGTGAGCACTCTCTAGCCTCCCACTCACTCACTTGTTCATTTTTTATCATTTTTGTGAGTTGAGTGATCCTCAAGTGCATCATTGCTAGTGATTTGCATTCTAGGGCACTTGAGAGCAAGCCGAGTTCTTATTCTCTTGGGGCATTGCCGTGTCCCTAGCAGCTTGGAGGCGATTCCGGTGTTGAGGTTGATTGGTGATTGTTCAAGCCCACACCGAGGTGATTGATTGTGAGGGGTTCTTGCGGTTATTCCCCGGCGGAGTGCCAAAACCGACTCTAGTGGATTGCTCGTGGTTGATAGCCACTTCTCCTGTGTTGGTGAGCGGCTCCCGGTGAGGGATTGGCGTGTGAAGCCCAGCTCGCAATCCACCAAGGAAGACCGGTGTCACAACGAGGAGTAGCGTGACGACGATCACGTGAACCTCGGTAAAAAATCGAGTGCTCATTGTCTTCTCCACCTTCGAGTGGATGATTGGGTTTTCCGGTCTTCTCTATTGGTGATTGGTCTTCATTGTGTTTATTGATCATCTCTTGGTGATTGGATCTTCACGGCAAGCGGACTTCACTTCTACGAGCCCATTGGTATAATCTTTCTCGATCACTTTTTCTTGCGATTACTTTGTGTTTAGGTGCTCTCACCGTAGGTTCGTGGTGAGGGTTTCTTGCGGTTGCAAACTTGTTTAGGTGCACTCTCCTTAGGTTTCGAAGGAGTAAGTTTCTTGCGCTTGATTGCACATACTTGTGAGTAGTATATTGTGTTAGGTGGCTTGCATAGAGTAGCTTAACGCTAGTGCTTAGCAATCACTTTGTTATTTGTTAACTTGTGGTCTAGTGCTTTGTAGAAAATTTTATAGGTTATTCACCCCCCTCTAGCCTATCTGGTCCTTTCAGCATCTGTGTCTATAATGTGTAATTCGAAAAAAAAACATCAAAGGCGGTTGTGCTTCTAACATCCATGTGTGATATATGCAAAAATTAGAGACGGGCTTTGTTTACGTCCATATGTGATATGGAGCCCGCAGGCCTTAGTAAAGGCCCGTCTATGATAATTGGTGACCTTATACCTAACCCATGAAAGCTAATAATTGGTTGAGCACTATGTTGATGTAGTGTTTTCTTTACACGTTTTCAGCTGGCTCTTGTTGTTGTTGTTGTTGTTATTGTTGTTGTTGTTGTTGTTGTTGTTGTTGTTTTATTGTTGTTATTATTATTCAGAGATACATGTCGTTGGCCCCTTATTTGATGTAGTGTATTCTTTATGTGTTTTCTGGCATAATGGCAACTTATATTCTTGGTACGTATCTAATTCAAATACATCAATACCACAGAATTGTTTTTGGGATGGGCCATAGCAAATGGAACTAGTGCAAATCTACTAAAAATAAATCTACGGCCTAAAAAAATGAAAGTTTGAGAACATAGATGAGTCTATGGCACAAAAACAAAGGAAAATTGAGATTCACATTTGAATATATCATATATGGTTTGAAAAGATACAATAACAAATTTCATATGCAAATAGATCGGTAGCCACTAGTGCACATAATATGCAATATAAGTTCTCAGTCAGATTTGAGATAATCAGCGATGTTAAATGGAGATAAAGTTAACACCAAAACTGTAGTACTCAATGAGATCTATAACTTTCCAGTTAACAATATCTTTTCACTTCACATTATTTGAAGTGTCAAATATATAATATAAGATTTAAAATTGCATAGTTAAAAGAAAAACGACAATTATATAGTGTCGCGTCACTCAAGGGAACGTCGAGTTTGACTTTTATTAAATACATATATTTACATATGTCAATTAGAACGTGTTCAAAAGCAATGAATTAGCTGTCTTGTATATTATTTCATATTAGATTTTTATTTAGGTGGAAGAGAGAAGGTGATGTGAGACACTGGGGAGTAATATCATCTCTTCTTCAAGAGCCAGCTCTTAGAAAGAATATTACGAGAACTAGGCTCCCATGCTATATTGATGTGCAGTAGAGAGGTTGGATCGTTAAACATCATATATGCAATAAATGTGCTTTGAGCAATGTGTTAGAAACCAACCATTAAAGGAGTAATCTCGTTCCGTACCTTTTCGACTATAGTCTACTCCTCTATCACCAAATAAATCAATTTCTTAATTCGTGCCAGTCAAATTATTTCAAGTTTGACTAACTTTATTGAAAGGAGTAATAACATTTATAATATAAAATGAGCATATTATAATATATTCGTTGATTGGTACTAATTTAATATTATAAATCTTGATTGTTTTTCTAAAAATCAGTCATAGTTAAAAACATTTAACTTAACACAACTCTACAAATCTATTTATTCAAGGACAGAGGGAGAGTGCAATATATTGTTGGAGTTGGAGAAGGCCAAAAGTATATGCAATGGATTACACACGAACTAATTGTCATGCATGATACTTAACCCCACCAATGCAACCTGTGCAAATAATCACAATTTTACGTTCAAGTTGTCGAGGCGCTTTTATGGGAGAAAAGGTACTGTAGTAACGGTGGTTCAAGCCTTTTTTTTTTTTGACAGCAACGGTGGTTCAAGCCTTGACGCAACTAATACAAACCACCCATGTATCGTTTTTTAAGATGTTTTACAATGATTGAAAAAAAAACCATGGTATCTCTAGGTACTTTCACATTTTTCTATTTTCTAATTAATTGAATGGGAATAATATTTACGTGGGTATCGTAGTAATTCAAGGCGTGCTCCAACTTAATGGGTTGATCACCTTAGCCGTGACTCGCAGCCCAATACAACATATGTTCTGTTCTCGTGACTTCGTTCGTAGCTGAAGAGGGCGCCGTACGCGATTGAAGACGGCGCCGCCGAACCGGGCAGTGCTAGTGATTGACCGGGTCGGAACCCGGCCCCACGCCGACCACCCCCTCCGGGCTCCCGAGATTAGCACGCGGGACTGCGGGAGATTAGCGATGGCACCCAAGATTGCTGTGCTGACGCGGACGTGGAAGATTTGGAGCGTGCAGATGCATGGTGGCCAATTACGCACGAATTGTTTTTAATAAATCCTTCGAAACAAGATCTCACATGAATATATTTAGATAAAATTATATTAATGAACATATATTTATTTAAACATCTTTTTTGTTGTCAGAGACGATCTTCTAGGTTCAGAGAATAATGTTTCGATTATGTAAGAAAAACGTTCTCGGTCAGTTTAGAGAATAATATAATAGTTTTAGATTGATGAAATTGTTACTCCCACCATCCCAACTTGTAAGTCATTCAAAAAAATCTTAGAGAGTCGAAACATCTAAAATTTGACTAAAATTATAGAGAGAAATATAAAGATTTATGACACCAAATAAGTGTATTATGAAAATATAGTTGATAATGATACTTAGTTAATATGGTAAATATCTTTATTTTATTACGTAAACTTAGTCAAAATTGAGATGGTTTAACTCTTCACTATTCTTGAAATGATGGAGGAGTAGTATTTAAATAAATAAATACATCACATTAATAAAAAAATCATAATAAAAATCTAGAGCAGAGAATAAGAAAAAAAAATAAAAACAGGTAATAGAAAAATTTCAAAGAACATCACAGAGATACTTTTCAAACATTCTAAATATACTAAAAACATCAGATGTATACTAAGTGAACAACACAAAATATATCACTAAATACATTATAGAACATCACATATATATTATGTGAACATCACTACATATACCATAGAACATCACATGTACATTGTATGAACGTCACATATATATTACGTGAACATCACAACAAATATCATAGAACATCACATTAATAGCGTGTGAACATAAAAGAATATCACACACACACACACACATAATTAGGGTAAAAGAAACAAATGAATAAAATAAAGATAAAAATAAAAAGACACATAATAAAATATAAAAAATGCAAAAAAATGATTGAAAGAAAGAAAAAGAAACGAAAATACGCATAATGATGTTTCGCTGATCTGTAACCAGTCATGCACGTACATGGGGCACTGCGGGCAGTTTGTTGAAGGTCGGCCCGCGTGAACTGTGATCATGGATGCATGCATTTGCTGCAGTTTACAACAACAAAAAACTCGCTCGTACATAGATGAAAGCATAGAGATACTACGTATCGTGGTCTCAGGGGTAACAAGTACAGTGGCGCACAAGTCGGCTCTGATTCCGTACGTGCGCTGGCGATCGCAAACGGAACCTGAGTATGTAGAACACGCAGTCGGCGTGGACATCGGCATGTACACTACTATGACATGCCTTGTCAGGGGGTGGTCGGCACACTGCTGCATGCCACCCGGGTCGAAAGGGAAGATTTCTGCACAAACATCCTATATATTACGCAATCAACAGGACATCGACAAAAAAGCATAGAACATCCTATACATATTACATGAATACACAAAATCGACAAAATAAGTATAGAACACCCTTTATATACCATGCGAACATCAACAAATAAAGCATAGAACATCGTACATATACATTATCCGAACAAAAGAACATCGACAAAAGAATATAAAACATTCCATTTAAATTACGCAAATAAAAGAACATCGACAGAAGAAGCATTGAACATCCCTTAAGCGAACAAAGCTTATGGAAGAAAAAAGATCAAAAAAATGAAAAAAAATAGAAAACAAAATAAAGAAAACTATTCGTGCTATAAAAAAGTATAAATGTCACAAAAATAAAAAGATAAAGAAAACTAAATAAAGAAAATAAAAAACTAAATAAAAGCAATGAAGGGAAAATAAGAAAAAGACAAAGTAAAGGAAATTAAAATAAATAGAGTAAAATAAAAAAGTAAAAGAATAAAGGAAACAAAAATAAGTACAAAATTCCAGAAAAAGAAAAGAAAAAATGAATGCAAATGAAAGAAAAAAAGAAAAGGAAAACATATAATGAAAATGAAAATAGAAAGGGAAAATAGAACAAAAAAGACAACCAAAAAGAAAAAAGGAAAAAGGGAAATAAAAAAGAAATGGAAACATAGAATTAAAAATAAATGAAAATAGAAAAAGGAAAGAAAAGGAAAAAAGAAAAGAAAAAATATCAAAGAAAACAAAAAAAAAAGGAAACGAAGAGGTAGCAAACAACGAGAAAAAACGAAAAAGAAACCGTAGGTACCTGATGAGAGGCACGAACACGAGAGCGTCACCCTTTACCTGACTAGAGTCACGAGCGTTGTTCGGAGAGGCTTCGCAAATAGCGCGCAACACACGACCGAAGATGAGGTGGTCAGACGAGCGCACCTATCCGACCAGGTCGGAGGACTGGATGATTGTCTCGCCGCACCACAACTCCCGCCGCCGCCACACCACAGCCCTAGGCACCGCCGCACCGCAGCCCCTGCCGTCTCCTGGCCGGTCTAAGTCGCGGCGGCAAGCTCCCCAGTGCCCCCATCATTTTGCTGGCGATTGCGCCATCCCCCAGCGAGTAACCGCCCCGGTGGCAGGTGGCCAGCGCGTCGGCGTCCCTTCTCCCCGCCACAGCTGCAGCCGGGCAGGCCCGCCGGTGGCCTGGCCCCACGACCCATTGCCCCCTGCGACCGACGCCAGCCTCGCTGCCCCTTGCGGCCTTGCTGCAAATGGTGAGAGTTTGTTTCTCTATGCATTCTCCTTGTTAGTATTTGATTTATGTTGTGATCCGCTATCTATTCTCTAGATCATGTAAGATTAATTGATAATTTTTTTTATGCATGGCGCATGGTTATGCGAAGCTAATGAGACCTAGAGACCATAATAGTGGTAGAGTTCTTTGTAGTTTAATTTTTTAATGATGATGCAAGGTGTTATTCCTAGCTTAAAGTTCTTTGCAGTTCATATCTACAGATCACATAACCACCACATTTTCTGTTTGGAATCTTTTGATTTTGTTAAGTTTAGATAGACACAGACGAAGTGTGCTCATTAGCTTTCTATAACTGTAAAACCAGTGTATGCTTACATAGGCACTCGTGAAACCAGCAAAAACTTACTTTGGTGCTGTTCAGAATTTTGCTTGTTGCTCTTGTAATTTTTTTTGAGGACTATGTACAGGAAGACATGCCCGATTTGAATGCCGAATCTGTACTAGAGTACGAGAAAGTTGTAAGGAGCTTGTTTGCTAGTGAAGATGAAGGCTACGAGTTTTATAACAAATATGCGTATGATAAAGGGTTCAGTATAAGGAAAAGCTATGTGGAGTGGGACGATGCCAAAACTGAGATAATCCTGAAGAAGTTTGTGTGCATTCGGCAAGGGTTCCGTGAAGAGAAGTACATGAACAAGGAAACTAAGAGGAGGCCACATGACATTAGTCGGGTCAGATGTCATGCCAAATTGGTCATTGCGCGTGACCAGGAAACAGGGTGGTGGTACAACAATGTATCCCATCCTTAACATGGGTTCAATACTTTATTCATTCTGTCTAACATGTCTCATTGTGACCTTTAGAAGGAGGCTTACGATGCAAACCTCGCTGAAGTTCAGCGAGAAGACGCAAGTAAGGCTTCTAATGAGGATGTCAAGGAGATCACCAACCCTATAGATTGCAAAAACTCCAACAACTCAACTAAAAGAAAAAGGGGACGCCCAAAGAAGAATGACAAAACTCCAAAGTCTTTGAAAGACCAGCTAAGCACCGCTATTTTCATGTTCAATACCGTAGCAGGAGTTACAATTATCATGACCACAATTCCTAGAGTCAGCGTGAGTACAACAGTCTGTACTATTGTTAGCGAGTCTGACAAATGCCTTCATTAATGATTGCATGCTGTCCAGAACAGGATAACCACTTGGGAAGTCCTGGTAATCTATCTTCAGTGAAACAAGACTCGGAGCATAAATAAGAGTGCGGAAACTTTGGTCATAGTTCAAACAACAACGCGTGAAGCTTAGATGTTCAAGAGACTTGGACGAAATCTTCCTGACATCTGGCAAGTGGCAAGTGGAAATTGGCTATGTATACATGTTCCAATGACAGACAGCTCAAGAAATCACAGGTCATGAAGCGTGAACCCAACAGCAGGCAATCAGACAATCTGTAATCAAATCACTCTCATCCATCACAAAAATCCTAAAAATCCCTAAATCGCAAATCACTAAATCAGTGAAACAGTGAATCACACACAGGCACACAGCCTTTCGTCCTTTCCCAAATCAGTGAATCACACTCACCCACAGCAGCAGTGCAGCAGGCTGTAGCAGAGGGTCGGCTGGGGCTTGTCTGCTTCAGGGTGGGCTTGTCTGCTTCAACGCGTGCGGAAAAAATTAGTATAGAGGTATTGATGACTAGGATAGAATATTCCTTTTTAGAGTTTGAAATAGAGGTGGCGTGATACGAATAGCCTCAGCTCATCTTGTACACGTATAGGTCCAGCAAGCCATTGAGGCTAGACACCTCCATATATTATATCCTTTTCCAAGGGCCCAAGCGGTGACGGAGTTGGCGGTGGGGCTAGGGGGGGTCTAGCCCCCCTACCGCCAGCGAATCCATAGAGTCTATATGAACTTCCCACGAAATTTACAGTATTTTTAAAGGGAAGAAGGGGCTGGAAACATATTTTTAAAGGGTAGGAGGGGCTGAAAACACGATCTGAAGGTGAAAGAAGATAATACGAGGGACTAAAAGCATGATCTAAAAACATGATCGCAAGGTTGAAGACGCCTCGGATGCAACTTTGGGCCTTGTATGGAGGCACATTAGTGTTTTTTTAGCGACTGTCACTTTGTTCAACCCCCTTCCCCGCTTCATCCCTGGGCCCAAGAGTAGACGAGAGCCCACGTATGACCATCACCCTTGGTCCCTCTTCCTTCGCTGACAAGCCTCTCTCGAAGCCGCAGGTAGCTTGCCTGTCAGATGTTGGTGTTTCTTGGCGTCGTCACTAGAGATAGGTGATAACGGTGCTAGAAAACCTGTTAGTAAATCTTAGCATGAGCAGAGGAATCTGCAAGCGCACGGAAGTACCGTTGTAGCTTTCACCCTGAGTATTCAGGGCATCGCGTATTTCCACGGGGAACGAGAAGTGCACTAGAAAGGAATCAAGGTCATCCAAAACAAAGATGGGAATATGTTTTTGTAGGTAGAAAGGGGCTTTCTATGGTCCTCATAAGGTCGCTAGATAACTAAGATTCAGATTTTTGTAGGTATACTCGCTTACATCGGAGCAACCGATCTTTTCCAATTCTCGAAAAGACTGGGAAAATGGTAATCGGGGTCAGGCCGCCTGCAACTCTATAAATCACCAACCTGAACGTGATGGATTATAAAGGCCTGGTCGGAGCTGTCACCTCTGGGGCTACCACAACTATCCGTGGGGTTGGACGCAAACTCAGGTAAACGCTAGCCCAGGCACCACGCCTATGCTAACGATTACTACTCTATTCTCACGTGCAACTAGATCATTTGGTCGAACGGAGATCCCGTAAGCAAATAAAGTAAACTCTAAATTTAATTAAATAATGAACTTGGAAATCACAAAGAAAGGTCCTGGATATTACTCACGAATGAGTCGGCTTCATAGAGGTACAGAGTCGAGGAGGACCGACAAGCCCGACCTTTACTCTGCTCTTTCCATCTCACTCTCTTCCTCTTTTCTAAATACTACAACTAGGTGGAAACCACCTAGAGGGACACTACTACTAAAAATATGAAGAGAAACTCAAGTGTAGAGTGTGTGTTGAAGGAGGGGTGTGCCCCCTTATTTATACAGGTGAGTAAGGCGGTGGGAAGCCGAGAGCTACGCTGAAGCACACGATGAACCGTCTTAGGTAACCGCCAGAGGAAGGCGGTGCAGAGCCGGCCCAGTAGGGGTTCGACCGAACCCAAAGTAGGCCCCTTAGCCCCATCTTTTGCAGGCTTGTAGAACTTTTCGTTAGCTTCGTGTGGCCTGGTGGATCGCCCAAAACGGAGTCCCGATGAGCCCGGAATGAGCATTTTTCCTCGGCCTACTTGTGCAGTCCTGAAATGAATTTGAACTCTATTTGGGTCTCTGCTTATTTGGCTTATTTTGGATGACATTTCTTGTGTATCTTGCATGCTTTTGAGCCTGGTTTCACTTATTTCCATAAATACTCTCCTGCAAGTGATGAGTCACCAAAACTCATGGAACATGGTTAGTTATAAGTCCTACTTCTATATTTTGAGTTTCATTTCATGTCTTTTTAGGCATTAAGTGACGGCTAATTTAGGGCAATAAGAGCCATCAACATCAGACGACCAAAGCTGATGGCATGAGATAACTGCATGGCAAGCAAAGTTGTCTAGTAGGATGAGTTACCCTAGAAGGTTTCAAGCATTACTTGAGAGTTGCATCTACAGATATACAAATGGAAGACGCCACTGAAAAGCTTGGTTCTTTTTGGTTCGTTTTTATAAGCTTCTCACTCTCTTTCCATATCTTCTATTTCTAAAATGGTATGGGTTCGCCTAAGAACTCAGCTACTTGCTTCTGTGCTTGATCCTCCTTGGATGGATGGCGCCAGCTCCCTTTTTGTATTTTGTAAGACAGGTGTTGCTTGTAACAGAAAGGAGGTCGGTGGAGCTGGCCAGGTGAGGTCGGGCGACCCAACCCTAGGATACCACCACCTTGCCATCCAACAATCTTCCTGTGGTAGTTGTAGTTACTTGAGGTGCCTTAGAGTCGGTAGCTTGCTCTAGTGTATGATGTGCCAAGATGTTTCAAACTGTGTTTCTTCGAAATGTGTTGTGGATTGGTGATGTAGAGGGCCAAATGTAGTTCAGGCGATATGTTGGTGTCGTTCGACCCAACTAGGTGGGGGCCTGGCTCACCTGCTTCATTGGACTGTCTTTTTGAGTCCCCTTTTGATATTTTTACATGATTGCCCCTACATACACAACTTTCTCCAAGTACAAGTGTAACCATATTAATTTGGAAAAAAACTTTATCATAGTGTTTGTTCTTCTTGTATTTCATTAATATGTTTATAAACAGTATTTCGTGACCATCAATTGGTCTCCTGACACCCTACATACTACGTTATACGACTGCCCTCTCTAAACACTCTAGGAACCTGCTAGGCACATGTGATAGAACCGCCTTAATCATAAGGCCCACGTGCACCGTCATCGTCCCTAAGGACCCACGATCAGTCTGCACGAGTTCCCCTTGACCTAGGTGGCCTGCCGGGTTCCTTAGAAAACCCTAACCTCCCGAGGATCTCATTGTAAGCATTGCAGTATTACAACAGTTTACGCAATTAAAAATGAATCAGAGTAAAGAGTGCAGAAGAATTACATAAACATAGGTTTTCAAATATAAGTGACAGTATCCCAAACCAGAGTTTCGTAGTGGAGTAGCATCATAACTAAACACCCTGCCCAAGGGTTATGCACATCTTCATCCATGCACAGTCCAACAACCGGTACGGTCTCAAGCAGAACTGTACTCTCAGCTCACCTGCAACAGGGGTTAACAAACCCTGAGTACTGGGGTACTCCGCAAGACTTACCCGACAAAAGGTGTAAAATTAAACTCAGGAATGCAGGCTGAGGGGAGTCAAGGTAAGGCTTAGCAAGAGTCAAAGGATTTTGCAGAAAAGCAATACTAATCCTATTTTCAATATTTTATCTCAATAATATTATTAACCATTAACCATATCTTCAAGTTCTTTCTCATATATCAACATTCTTTCATTTACTTTATCCATTCAAAAACATCCTAATTTCGAACCACTTTTCGATGTAGACATGAGGATCAAGTCTCCATAGCCGAGGAGCAACGACAATTCGAATCGATTAATACCCAGCTGGGGATCCCTATCCACACTGCATATGTAACACTGAAGCTTGCATATTCCAACCCCGCCTACCACGGCTTTTCATACCCCGGAACCGGTCCTGCGCCACCCGAGAACACAGTACTCCTCTAGTTTCCAGGCACGCCGGCCACGAGGGTACACGCTACTCTCGCCATCTCTCCACTCCCAGTGCGTGGTTGTCGGTTCCAGCAGTAAAGCCACCGGAGTCAGAGGCTTCCCGTAGTATGTGGCTAGTTGCAAAGTCTTGATCACAGCAGGCCTGGCAACGAACGGTCCCTAACCTTTTTCCGTTAGAAACCATGCATTGGGACTCTAACCCAAGTATACTGGTAACTACCTGGTTTTCACATCCCTTTCCCGATGGCGACGAAAGTTGGGACTCTAACCCAAACAGTTGGCCAACCAAACGGGAAAAATCCCTTCCCGTCGGTGACGATGTACTGATCAGGTGCACGGCCACCGAGCGAGAACATTACCAATTCCCTTTTTAATGAAGTAATCAATGGTGTATATCACATTAGCTCAAAAATTGCATTTGTGCAAATCTAAAATTATTCAAGCAGAGCTAAGCATTTTCTAAACATTTTATTTTAAAATGGTTCCCGGATATTTCAGTGGTCAAGGTTGGTAATGCATCAATTGGGTTATCAATCAACTCCTATAAACCTAATGCAGTAGATTAACTCAAGTTATAAACATTTTGTAAATCACGAGGAAAGGGTTGAATGCACCGGGACTTGCCTGTTGCTTGAAGTAAACAGAACCCTGAAGTCAATCACAGAGAAAGATCCACGTCCACCGAGTGAAGACCTTACTCGAGATACGCTTCAGCTAACAATCATCGCGCATTCACTACACGAAATAATAATGCAACACTTAACATGATGATATGTATGCCATGATGCACAAACTCACTGATCAATAGTAAGCAAACTTAATTTGAGGGTTGAGTACAACTTTCCTTCTACTATAAAGTTGCAAGCCAACGAAATTAATTACTATCGAGTATTAACTACTTTGGTTTATTGACCATTTTAACAGTTGTTGAAAGCTGAACTAACTCTCTTATGATAATGACCAGTACTCACTTAAGTGATTCATAAAAATCCTATTATCGCATGTGTATAATATAATCTACAAAAATTTTAATTAATAACTGGTCTACCTGCTTGAAGTTTCCTTTACTCATCTTAATTACATGATTAACGTAAGCTTTAACAAGTTAACAGAATTCTAAGGGTCAGCACATGATAATGACCCAAGATTAACACATAATCATAATTCACAAAATCCTTAAATTGATTAAGGTTTCAATCCATTTGACTGATCGATTTATAAAGTATTAATTAGTAACTAAGTAAACTATTTCTATTTGAGCTCAAACTTTTTTCACAGATAGTTTGTACCCTAAAATAGTACCAACAAAAGTTTCATGATTTTTGGATTAATATTTCGACCTATAAAAATTCTAGAAGTCCCATTTGCTAAATAAAAGGTGCATTTTTATTTTATACAGGAAGTGTTCAAATATCAAGTCTAACATTTTTCACAAATACTATACTATATTAAGAGGCTACACAATAAGTTTCATAATTTTTGGCACAGCAATTTAATTCCCACAAAAAGAACAACCTCTGCTACTATTCATACTAGAAGAAATTGGAAAACGCGTTTTAATTCCCGATAAAATAGAAAACGCCATTTTAGC
Organism: Eremochloa ophiuroides; assembly: GCA_038502445.1. Classification (NCBI taxonomy): domain Eukaryota; kingdom Viridiplantae; phylum Streptophyta; class Magnoliopsida; order Poales; family Poaceae; genus Eremochloa; species Eremochloa ophiuroides. The sequence goes on along the minus strand of JAHLJS010000005.1, from coordinate 55,556,861 downwards.
CCGAACCGGCCCACAGCAGCAGGCCGGCCCACACTTCCCTTTCCCCTTTCAACCGCGCCCCAGCATTATCGGGCCGGCCTAGCACGGACCGCAGTGCGGCATGCTCGGCCTCCCCTCTCCCTCCTTCTTCTTCCCTTCGCTCCCTCACCCGAACGGCCGAGCTCGGCACGACAGCGGCGAGCTCACAGGCGAGGGCCTGCCGACGACCAGACCGAGCCCACTCGAAACCTCACCCTCTCGCACACCGTCCAGTATACAAGTTTAGGTGGCTAGGGTTTTCCTGGGGTGCACGGTGGTGACGAGGCGACCGGTGGCGAAGCCATGGCGGCAAACTTCATTCCGGTGACCCCAATCCGGTAACCTTGGAATAGGAAATGCAGAAACGACTAGAAGCTCACCGAGATGCTAGGGCTTGAGTCGGTTGGGGCGGGAAAGGACCGGAGGATGCTCGTCGACGAGAGCAGTGGCCACGGTGGAAAAACTCCGGCGACAAGATCCGCGTTTCGATGTCCTTGCGGCTACAACGGAGCAACCGGCTAATGCATGAGCTTCAAGACATCAAGGAGAATCCGAAACACGAGCCCAAACCACCTGAGACTTACCCGAGCACCTGGTTCATGGCGAGACGAGCATGGCGGCGCTCCACCGGAGCCAAGGACGAAACGTTCGCCCCAGAACCACTCCGGCGACGACGTGAGGCTAAAATGGGTTCAACGGCTTCGCAAAAGGGTGGAGAAATTGGAGCCAAGATGGAGAGGCTTGTGGTGGTTCGAGCCGCGTGAATTTGGTTGAAGCAGGGAGCTCACCGGAGATGACCGAGGAGGAAGAAAGGAACAACGGCGAGCTCAAGGCATCTATATATGTGTCTAAGAAGGGTGCACGACATGCAGGTGACCCCCACGGACCCGGCCTCGTCGGCGACACGCAGCCGGCTGGCCCTGGGCAGCGCCGGCGGCCGGCGCGCGCACGTGCACCAGCACGCGTGCAGGCCGAGCCGGACCCCCTGTAAAGTACTGTAGCAGTACCTTCATCCTTCTTTATTTTTTTCAAAATTACTTCTTGTTTTATATAACAACATGAAAAATGTCATGAATAAGAGTTGTGGTAAATTTAATTCTGAACAACTTTGGCTTTTGAACCAAATTCAAATTTTGAATGGATTTTAAATAATTCAAAAAGAGGTAAATGTGGGTTTTGAAATTAAATTCTAATCCAGTCAAATTCTCAAAATTCTTCTAAATAAGTTGAAAATATCCAAAAATAAAAGTTGTTCTACTTGGCAAGCCCTACAACTTTTCTTAAGGGACCTCTGCCAGATTCTTGATAATTTTTGAAATAGCATTCCAAATTTTAAATTCTAAACACTCATTAGGATTTAATTTGAAATCTCAAAGCATAAGTTCAAAATCCCCAAATATAAAAGTTATTCAACTAGAAAAGCCTTACAACTTTCATTAAAAGAGTTTGCCCTCATTCTTGATATTTTTGAAATGGTATTTTAAATTTAATTAAACAAACACTAATTGGGTTTTAATTTAAATTTCTATAGGTAAACTTTAAAATCTATAAACATGAAAGTTGTTCTATTTTGCAAGGGCTAAAATTTTTATTAAAAGACTATCATCAGATTCCTACTAGTTTTTGAATTTGTATTTCAAGTTTAAACTTTAAAACCTAGATTAAGGTTTTATTTAAAATTATTTTTAATAACTTCAAAATTGCCCAAAATAGAAGTTGCTCAAATTTTAAAGATTTACAACTTTTGTTTAAGGCCCAACACTTGATTCCATTTAGTTTTTGATTTAGGGTTTTGGGTCCGATTAGGGTTTTTAAATGATTCCTTTTAAATTTTCTTTTTGCATTTAAAGGCATACACACAGACAAATATTTAAATCATAAAATCACCCAAAGGGATCTAAGCACATTCACATGTAAAAATAAAAATTATCTTAGTGATGCACAGTGATCGGGTTTGATGCGGGATGATTTGCAACTAAGGATGATGACATGGCAGGTTTTAATTAACCGTAACACCAGGGGTGTTACAGCACACAGGATTCTCGATGAATATGCACTAGGATAATCAGGTTAAGAACTTAAGATAATAGGTGAAGGAATAAAATTAGTGGTTGGAGACTTGGAGTCGTCGCCAGTAGCATGGAGAGGCGGAGAGTGGGTGAAGGAGAGATGGTCGACTACTGTGAGTGCATGACGGCTAGCGGCGAGAAAGTTAGGACGTATGAGGAAAATTGGGTAAGGTCATAGCGAATTTTTTTTAAATAATATTTTTTAATGATTAATTGCAAATCTAGTATTTGGATTCGAAAAATTACAAAAATAGCATCCTGTCGGCCAGCCAGGGGCCGACAGGGGGCTTGTCGGCCGTCCAGAAGCCGATAAGTTTACGTGTCAGCTGCTAGCCAGCCGACAAGCGCCGACAGCAGGCCTGTCGGCTACTGGTGGGCCGATAGGTCCAGTCGGCTGGCGGGCGGCCGATAGGCCTGTCGGCTTACCGAAAGCCGACAGGCACTAGTTCCATGTGGTTTTCCATTTTGATGTTTATTTTCACGTTTTTTTCATATTCGTTATATGGTTCGATCCGAAAACTTACTCGCGTCTTTCAAGACTGTTATATAAATGAAATGTGTTGCAAACTACGAGAAATAGAATTAAAACAACACATGTTGAATTTAAAAGAGTAACCCAGCGATACATGAAATGAGCGGTGCGTGGCATGTGTGGTACTCTAGGTTGTACCAAATCTAATCCTAACATGCCTTAGGGAAAGTGAACAGAACGGTGGTTTGCAATGGCATGTGTGTGTGACTCTGGTAAGAGGCCACAGACTATTGTAAACATGCCTTAAGGTAACTTGCTGGGTCTATTACATTGTTCTACTAGGTACAGCGTGGTTGTTTGCCCTTGCTATCGCGCCGTGAAGACGGTTCCGCTGCATCTCTCTTGTTTTTGAGTGCTGCCTCTCGAGCTTTAAGCTCTTCCTCTTTATGCTTGATGATTGCTTCACGCAAGCTTAACTCCTCCCTTCTCCTGGCAAGATCTTCCTCCTTAGCTTTGAGACGGATCTGATCGGCCTTGATCCGTCGCTCTTTGTCCTCCCTGATTTTGCGGTCAACCTCACGAGCCTCATTCATAATTAGAAGATATTGAGTTTTGTCTTCAAGCTCCTTCGGGTGCCTCTGTGGCCATGCGGGCATCTCTCGATCCACCCATTGGATCCACTTGCAAGGCTACATGTGTGGCTGTAAATGATCAAATTGTGTATAGTTTACAAGAAACGAAAGAAGAAGTTATTGATAGTACCATGAAGTCGTCATCCAGATTTGGGCACCCGAAGTACCTACAGCCATAGTGTCGGTCCAACTCCATCCACACACACAACCTAGTGACAAATCCACAACGACACTTTGGCCGCTCACGCCACGACGGTAGCTGAGTTAGGTCAGTTGTCCATGACGACATTGTAGTTGAATGATGAGGGTTTGGAGAAGAAAATGTGTGGTATGCTAACTCGTCGGATGTCTTTAAATAGGTCAGGCATGGAGTAAAGCAGTAATTTGATAGAACCGAACCTTTTCAGACTTAGTCCCTTATAGGCTTTACAGAGTTTGTTTTTCGCAATAAGTGCATATGTCCTACCCTTTCAAGTGCTTGGTAGAACACAAATAATTGCGAGTAGCCTGTTGCTCACCTCAGATTACACAGCGAGTAGCCTTTTCAGTGTATTGACAAATCAAGAGTAGCCTGTTCAATTAGTCAGAATTAACAGCGACTAGCCTTTTCAGTGATTCAGAGGGCTTGCGAATAGGCTTTTCAGTGCATAGCCTTTTCAATGATTGCGACTGCACAGTGACTAACCTTTTCGGTGACTTTGGCAGACCGAGAATCTAGCCTTTTCAGTGATTCAGAGGGCTTGCGAATAGGCTTTTTAGTGCATAGCCTTTTCAGCGAGTTGTCAATTCAATTCATGGCGTCCTCAGTGATTGCGACTGAACAGTGACTAGCCTTTTCAGTGACTTTGGTAGACCGAGAATCTAGCATTTTCAGAGTACTTCAAAGTGTTGTGCTCAATTAACCCTGCATTAACTCAGTACTAAAAAATTACAACACTACAAGTCTTATATTACAACACTTGCACAATATAAGTAGTACGCACAAAAAAACTACAACACTTTCGAAGCATTGCTATGCGGAAGGGCCGCCTCGACTGTCCTTTCGAGATGATCGATGTGGAATAAGCCGCACTTTCGTACCATCAGGAAGCCTTTCTGTCGGATACATATCCCTCAAATGGTTGCCACCGCAAGCAAGGCAGTATGGACGCTTGTCACCAGCTTCAAAAGCGTCCATATAATTTCTAATACGACAACTCTTTTGACGTCCCTTTGTGTCAACCCTTTTTTCGGGATCCGGCGACCAATAACGATCGCAATTCGCAACTCCCCTTGTAAAATCAGCAATGGCCCGCCACCCTCAAAGCTCGCCAGACCATGTGTTGAGCACATTCTCTTTTCTGAAGTAAGGGGACACAAATATCATCGGAATGTTGCATTTCCCGCAAAGCAGCAAGCGCATGGGAGCACAGATAATGGTAGTACTTCGGCTTGTTACATGTGCACTCGTACTTGTTCAGTTCTGGCCACAGCTGACACTCCATAGTTAATTCGCTCGGACCAGTGCCAAGTCCACCCTTATCACGCACCCTAACTTCAAAAACGAGGTCCCGATTACCAACGTAAAAGACGTTACGCATGGCCTCTTTCGCACTTTTTTCATCTACGTACGCAGAAATCTTGAATGCATATGTCATAGTTGGATTCTGGGCTACTAAGGTCGCTGTTGCACAACGTTCTTGCAGATAAACCATTGTACCTCTCAGGATACCCTCCAAAAGTGCAACCAAAGGAAGGGATCGTGTACCTTTCGGCACCCAGTTGTAAACCTCTGCGAGATTCGTGGTCATTATGCCATAACGTGCACCGTGCGTGTCATGTAACAAAGACCACTTCTCTCGGTCCTCCTCTTTAATCCATTCTGAGAAATAAGTTACTGACCTGCCCCCCTTACGTCGACTAGTCTTGCTTCTAGGCTCACTTGGTAGTGGTGAAAGGCCTTGCGGCTCCTCCTCTGTTGCCACAACTCGTCACCTACGCACATCTTTCATGTGGCTCCGGGGAAGCTCATCTAGCCGTTCCCAGATGAAGTCAAATTTTCTTTTCTGGTTCTGCTTACATAGCCGCTTGAACAGGTCCTGCAGACGCTTGCTCTTGAACTGTTTATAAAAATTTACAGCTAAATGCCTCATGCACCAACAACTTTGTATATCGGGCCATTGAACCTCTGCATCCTCACCATTCTTCAACTTCTGCACCGCATTCAGTAAACCTGCATTCTGATCATGCAACACACAAACATTCTTCCTTTCTTCCACCAAAGCTCGTTTCAGCCACTTAAGGAACCACAACCAACTCTCGTTGTTCTCCGATTCAACCAAGGCAAAAGCAATGGGAACAACCTGACTGTTACCATCAACACCAATAGCTGTTAGCAAAGTACCTCTGTATTGCCCAGTCAGGAATGTACCATCCACGCATAGCACAGGTCGACAATACTTGAAGCCCCGTCTCATGCACCCGAAGCACCAAAAGGCTCTCTTAAGGACACGGTCCCCGTCGACGTTGATATAGTCCTCATAATCAATTATGGTATCAGGGTTTCTATCTTGTAGGGTTTGTAAGAGTGTTGGAAGGTGGTGATATGAATCCTTGTACGTTCCAAATCTCTTCTCCAAAGCTAACTGTTTTGCTCTCCAAGCCATGTCGTAAGATATGTCATAGCCATATCTATTTCGTATAGCCAGCATTATCTGAAAAGGAGAAATGCCAAGTTTTTCAACAATCTCCCCATGCATCTCATTTGCCACGAACTGTGCTGTCATGTTTTGATGCTTGGTCAGCGTCGCCTCCAGCAAGCAACTATGTGGCTGCACAATTGTAGCTATGAAGTTGCTCTCCGTACGTGGCATATGACCATGAACATGCCAAGTGCACCCTGGGCTGACGCACTTAACGTCCCACGTCTTTGGGTTAGAAATAACAACCCTAAACTGCCTCTTATCACAATAAGCCCACCGCCTGACGGCGTGCTGCAGATGAACCTTATCATGAAATATCTGCCCCTGCATCACCTCCACCCTTGAATACTCCCACGCCGAGTGATGACTATCGTCCACCGTCATGGCATCTGGTGAGAAGTTAGTCCATTCCGCGGGGATGTCGGTCTCTTCTTCGAACCTCCTGCCAGCGTGCTCATCCACAAATGCCAGGTGCTCTGCATTGTCAAGTTCCATCTGTTCCACGATTCTTTCATCCTCCTCGCCCTCGTCAGCTTCCATGTTTGTACTAAAACCTTGTTTTTCCGCATCATCTGTCCAATGCTCAACCCCTCGAGAATCGGAAGCCAAGGTCTGCTCAGCATTTGTTGCATATTCTTGTTGTTCTGCATCTTCTGTCCCCAACTGGACACCGTCAGAATCGTGAATATAGGTCTGCTCTTCGTTTGTGGCCTCTAAGTCCTCTGCTTCTCGAACTGTGCTGCTACTCTTTCCTTGCATGGCACCATCAACGAACTGAACAAGCATGATGTTGTCATACCCATGCTCCAAAGCCTTACTGACAAGAAACTTCCATTTATTCGTATTACTTGCCTCGTATAGCTCCCATCTCCATCCATTGTCCCTTAACCTGGGCACCAACATACTAATCTTCAAACGTTGCTGCGACGGCGGAAAACCAAACCATTCATGCAATCAGGCTAATACTTGTCTCTGACTGTGATCCAGCGGTGAGTTTAGTTGTGTGTCAAAGAACTGGAACTGACTAAGGTCTACACCGCTATCCCCAGTTCTGATTTCACTCTTGCCATAGTAAACTCTGAAACGAACTAGATCGGATGACATTCCTGCTCCCATCGTTAAAATTACACTGTCAGTTCAATATCGCCCTAACCCCTAAACCCTAACAAGAAACTAACTACGAAAACTAATACAACTAGAGAAAAAATTTCTAACTCAAATAACCCTAAATCAAATAAACAAGTACTACTAAACAAAATAAAAACTAACCCTAACTAACTAAATCAACTAACCTAACCCTAACTAACTAAATAAACTAACCTAAATAAACAAAAACTAACCCTAACTAACTAAATAAACTAAACTACCCTAATAAAAAACTAAACAAACTAACCTAACCCTAACGAATCCTACATCTGAAACTAACCCTAAACTAAGGTACGACTAAAACTAACTGTAAACTAATTTAACTAACCCTAACCCTAAAACAAACTAAATATACTAATTAAACTAATTAAACTAATTCTAACTAAATCTAACCCTAACCCGAAATCAAATAAACAAATAAACAAGTAGTACTAATCAAAATAAAAAATAATAAACTAACCCTACTAAAGAAACAAGTACTACTAACCCTAAAACTAAAACTAAAACTAAAACAAATTAAATATACTAATTAAACTAAATAAACTAAATCTAACCCTAACCCTAGAACTAAATATACTAACTAACCCTTAAACAAATCTACATCATTAACAAATCTACATAACTAACAAATTTACTAAACTAATGACATTTATAAAGAAAAAAAACATTTACCGATGGCCTAGACGGCGGACGCGCGGAGGGTGGCGCCGTCGGGGGCCTCCGCGCCCGCGCGGGGAGGCTGGAGGGCGGCGGGGGGGGGGGCCTCCGCCGGATCCGGCGGCTGGGGGTGGCGGACGGCGGCCGGAGCGGCGGTACGGCGAACGGCGGCGGCGAGCGCGCGGTGAGAGAGAGAGAGTGACAGCGCGCAGCGTCAGGGGGAAGGAGAAGGCCGCGCATTGTATAGGGACCTGTCGGCTCCTCGGCGGCCGACAGGCCCAACCTTTCTAACGCGACCTCATTGGCTAGACACCCTTGTCGGCTGTTGAGATGCCGATAGGGGCCTATCGGCCACTGAGTAGCCGACAGGGTCCTTATCGGCTCTCCAGCAGCCGACAGGATACTATTTTTGTAATTTTTCGAATCCAAATACTAGATTTGCAATTAATCATTAAAAAAATATTATTAAAAAAAATCAGGTCATAGCTAGGCCACAAAAGCCTGCAAACAATGGAAGAAGTAGCACGGTTATGTAAGGAGGAATTTGATCAGTTCCAATTAGCCTTCAGGTCAAATGTAGATGCTCAGTAGTAGACCAGGGGATGGCCTTGTTTTTCTTGCTCTCTTTTTTGGTTTTCTTCCTGTTCAGTTGTTTAGTTTAGTCAAGTTGAGTACACAGTGCGGTTTATAATAGAGTTGTAATCCTCTTTATTTTTTTTCTCTTTTTTCGTCTAAAAAAAATCTGGCAAAGGCTTTTTGCCGCCTTTTGAAAACATAGCTAGGCCACAACATTGGGTGTTGTGTGGTCTATGTGCTATACAATGAGAGTCCATCCACGATGACTGATGCTAGATTTTAGATGCTTGTCTCCTATCATGTGCATTATATATATCCTGTGGTTAGTTATTGACCTCATCAATGCAAGGTACATAGCCTATGTAACACCACCGAATCTGTGCATTGATTTTGAGATTTGTTCTACGAGGGTATGTAAAAAGCCTTGGTGGGTAAGGAAATCAACAATCGGATATATAAATAGCACGCAAAGCAAATTAAAGAAAAAGATGGTCGCGGTAAATCACAAAGGGCAAAATAGAGTGCACGCCTTTCCTTTGCTAAGCTAAGAATAGACGACTCGCGGCGCGCACAAGAAAACGAGTTGAATCGCGCGCCAGGCCAGCTCTGCCCGGGCGATTGATCTAGCTAGCAGTTAAAACGGGTGGGACGCCTCCTTTCCCGCGGAAAAAGGAGCTCGCCACCGCTAATCTATCATCGTCCTCCTCCCTCCCTCCCTCCCCGCGGCCGGCCACCCACGCCGTTGCTGCTCGCTCTTCTCGCGCGCTCTCTCTCCGCCTCTTCTTCTCTCCTAGGTGCCGTCGTCGGAGCTTGCTTTTGGGGAGGTAGGTAATTAACGACCGAGCTGATGAGCTTCGATTTCCGACGATCTGCTAGCTTGTGGCCGATCGATCGATTTCTCGATCTTGCAGCATCTCTCGCCCCTCTAGCTCTCTAGTCTAATAATAAGAGTATATGTGACCATGCATATATCCGTTCTGTGATCCTTTGGGGGTGTAAAATAACAAAATGAATGCCGAATCCTCCAGGTCGTGCGGCATGATCTGCTGACCGACCCCAAATCAACCCGGCCGCGCCGCGCATCGACCGTCGGAGGAGGAGGAGGAGGAGGAGAGGAACCACCACCGGCAGATTAAAAGATGTCTTGCTGCGGTGGCGCCGAGGAGGACAGCTACGGCCCGCCGGCCAACCAGGCGGCTCCGCCACCCAATGCCAACGCCCCCGGTACAGCCGCAGCCCGCAGGGCATCACACCTCCTTCTCCTTCAGCACCGGCGGCGCCGTCGTCAATGTCGGCGGCTGATGACCACCACCGCCTTCTGAATCTATATATGCAGGCAACAGAGGCGGGCCGAGGGGACCGGGCGCACCCAGGGTGGGCGGCCCCGCCAAGCCCGTCAGCATCGACGTGCCCGCCATTCCCTTCGACGACCTCAAGAAGATCACCAACAACTTCAGCGACCGCGCCCTCATCGGCGAGGGCTCCTACGGCCGCGTCTACAACGCCACGCTCAGCGACGGCCGCGCCGCCGTCATCAAGAAGCTCGACACCAGCGCCTCGCAGGACTCCGACACCGACTTCGCCGCGCAGGTCCTTTGATCTGCACTGCATTGCACGAATACCTGCCTGCCTGCCTGCATTACCCTTTCTTTCGTCATCTCCATCACCTTCCATCTCTACACAGATAGCGATGGTCTCCAAGCTCAAGAACGAGTATTTCCTGGAGCTCCTGGGGTACTGCTTGGAGGACGGCACCCGGATGCTAGCCTATCAGTTCGCCACCATGGGTTCTTTGCATAACATACTACACGGTTGGTATTGGTACCTCATCTCTCTGACATGCATCTCATCTCTTCTCTTCTCTTCTGCGACAAGGGAACAATCTAATCTCAATCGATTGATTCTGGCATTACATTATTGTGCAGGGAAGAAAGGAGTTCAGGGCGCGGAGCCCGGCCCCGTCCTCAACTGGGCTCAGCGAGTGAAGATAGCCTACGGAGCCGCGAGAGGGCTGGAGTACCTGCACGAGAAGGTGCAGCCGTCCATCGTTCACCGAGACATCCGGTCCAGCAACGTCCTCATTTTCGACGATTTCAGCTCCAAGATCGCTGATTTCAACCTCACCAACCAGGGCACCGACACCGCCGCACGGTTGCACTCCACTCGCGTGCTAGGGACTTTTGGATACCATGCTCCAGAGTACGAACAACAAATTCTGCAACTGCTGCATTGTTTCATTTGCTTTTGTAGCGCGCAATTAGCCTTCTTACTGTTGGTATTCTGAACCATTTTCTCAGATACGCTATGACAGGCCAGATCAACCAGAAGAGCGATGTCTACAGCTTCGGGGTGATTCTTCTAGAGTTACTGACCGGAAGGAAGCCGGTCGATCACACCATGCCCAAAGGCCAGCAAAGTCTTGTTACTTGGGTAATTAATTAATTAATTAGTGCATCTTGTTTGATTTGTTTTCCTTCCTCTGAAACTGATCATAGTATGCAAATGTCAATATCTCCTGACGACTGCTGTGAATGTCAAAACAATTGTGTGAGCAGGCCACTCCAAGGTTGAGTGAAGATAAAGTGAAGCAGTGTGTTGATCCGAAGCTCAACAGTGACTACCCTCCAAAGGCTGTTGCAAAGGTAAACAGGTTCTTCCGCTTGGGTCACAGATATATACGTTTCCAACAACTTTTCAGCAGATTTACTGTTATTTTCTGATTTTTCAGCTGGCAGCAGTTGCAGCGTTGTGCGTTCAGTACGAATCCGACTTCCGACCAAACATGACCATCGTGGTGAAGGCGATCACGCCTCTTCTAAACGCACCCAAACCAGCCGCTCCGGCAGCGACACAATCCTGATCAACCAACCAGATGACAGAATTAGTCCCTCTGCTTCTGATCGTAGATGTAACCACGCATCCTTGCTCCATCGATCCAGCGCTTATGCTTTTGTATGTAAAAAAACCACTAATCTGCTGGTACTGCAGGACACACATATAGGGGAATTTTGTAAAATGTTAATCCAGTATTCTGAATTTGTGCGCATTTTTTTCTTTGTTGTGAGTTTGTGATATAACATGTGCAGTTTTAGAGAGTACACATGCTGTTTCCAGCTAGAAAAGCAGACATGACCTCCAAACTCTTTTTAATTCACATAAAGTGATACTGAACAAGAGCTTTCTAGTTAAGTGCTAACGAAGCAACGACTGGTGTAGCGAATAACATATATGCAATTTTTGTTTTCTCACGCTTACAAATTGGTATATTAGCTGTTTTTTTCCTTCTAAATAAAAAGGTTCGACAAGCATTGCATGACACACCTTGATTAGTGTGGTCATGGAGATGAGTGCAGAGTTTCCAGCCACAGCTGCAGGAATGAAACTGAATCAGATCAAGAGATTCTTGGCTCTTTTTAACCATATAATTGCTGGGGCCTATTACAAAGTAGAAATAGTCCGAAGGAGCACACTCTGATAACTTCAAATCTTTCTTATGCTTAAACCAAAACTTTGGTGAGTAACTGGAAAAAAAATTCTACATACAATGGACATGAAAAACCTTTGCCAAATATTTACATTATTACCCCTAGAGCGTTGGACATGTGACCAAATTACAGCTCCTGGCTGATGAATAAGGCTCATGTTTATCTTAGGCAGCGTTTAGATTGCAAACTTTCCTTCTCTCTTCCCATCACATCGATTATATTTTCCGTCTGCATGGAGCACTAAATGAAGTAGCAGGTGTTACATGTTTGTACTTTTTGCCTGTCTATCTCGAGATGAATCTTTTGAGTCTACTTAGGCCAAGATTGGAAAAAGTTATCAAATACAAACGAAAGCGCTACAGTTGCAAATTTTTACAAACTTTGCAAACTAAACGCAGCCTTACTACTAATAAGAACGAAGTGTAGACAATTTTTTCGTCCGACTTTTTTCGCGTTATCATCCTGCCTTTCCCCTGCGATGTCCACCTCCCGCTTGCGTAGGAAAGGAAAGAAATCACTCGTCGCCCGTGCGACCCTTGCGAAGGAAAGGAATCGGGAGACGGAGCGGGAGCGGGACAGCGACAGGGATCACGACCGTGACCGCCGCCGCGAGCGCGAGCGGAAGCGCTCCTGGTCCAGTTCCCCGTCAGCAGACCGGGACCGCTCCCACCGCCGCCACTCCCGCTCCCTCCGAGCCCCCCCCCCCCCCCCCCCCCCCCCCCCCCCCTTCCACGAAGCCGCGCTCGCTGTTCGCATCTTTGTCCTCGCCCCATCCCCGATCCGCGTCGTCGTCCTCATCGTTTGCGCTGGCACAATCGCCCTCGCTCCACCCCGATCTGCGTCCTCAACCAGCCCGACCCCGTCGACCCCGAGCGAGTGAACACCCCTCAATCCATCGCTCCCCCGGCGATTTACATAGCGCCAGCATCTGCCTGCTGATCTGGCGGATCTGCTGAACGGGCATGGTGCTGATGCTCTGAAGCAGTAACTTCTCAAGCAACGGCGGGAGCAGAGAGAGGCGCACTCAACCTCAACGTTGAAGGCCTGTTGGTTTCTTTTCTTGAACATGGCAATTATTTTCCTGAATTTCAATCTACGTATTGATGTGCCTTAACTGGATTGATGAATGAATGGCACTAACAGATTGTTGCTCCTACTTTATTTTTGCTTCTTCAGATGCACATGCACTGATGAGACGCATCAAAACTCTGCTGGCTAACTGTTTGTTAATTTTTTGCTTTTGATAAAGATAAACTGGCAGTAGAGATGATACGTTCCATGTGCATATTTCCTGGGTGGAGTCCATCAAAGGATCATGTGATTCATTGTTTCCAAACTGATATCCGGAAGATCTGCTGAAATTGCCGATCAAGCAATGATGAAATTGCAGATCAGTAATATAGTGCTTTAAAATCACACAAGCCCATGAGCCCAATTGAATTTAGTACCTTCTAGGATTGAGGTTTAAGGTCATAAAAACTTTATGGGTCTCAATATGGACTACTTGCTGTAATCATATAATTTCATTTTAATGTACATGCCGGTGATAAGGATATGGAGTCTCGCTGAATGTGGTTCTGGTTGCTTTGACGCTTGTTCCGATAATAAGGTGTGTGTGTGTGTGTGTGTGTGTGTGTGTGTGTGCGCCTGAATTCCATCCTGTTAACTGTGCATGGTCCGGCAAGTTTGTTTTGCTGGGCAGGGATTACTGATGGGTTTTTTCAGTGTTTTCAGTGGTTGTCACCTGTGGCTGCTAAAATAGTGCTTGCAAACTATTCCTCCTGGATTTTGTAATCTTAGTGGTAAGATCAATCGGAAAGCCAAAAAACTTCCAGAGGGCTTTAAATTTAGTTTCAGAGATGCAACGTGAGAAGCTACAGAGTTTCTGAGTTTCATAATACTTTAGCAACATGAGTAGCTCCCTAATGTAAACTGAACAAAGTTTCATAGTACAGAGTTGCTGAGTTTCACTGCTGACTACAGAGGTTCAGTTTCAGTCCTAATTTGCTTAAAAGTTGAGTTTTATGATTTGTTTCTTCTTCACATCAGTTTCATGATTGTTCTTTAATTTCACTTTTGAATAGCACAAACTAAATTGATTTTATTTTGCAATCAAGTTTAATGTACTTATTATTTGCAGACATTGATGAATGCAAATAGAAACTTTATTGTTAGTGCAAGGGTTGTAACTGCAAGAATACATGGGGAAGCTATGAGTGCAGCTGTGGTGTGACAATATGCGCTATACATGATGGAACATGACCGTGAGTAGCTCAACCTGCATTTTTACATAGCCATCTAATTCTGTCTCTTCGTATTTTCCTTGGAACCACCTTTTTCAGTGATGAGAAGAAAATAATTCTCTCTTTTGTTTTAGATAATTGATCTTATTCTTTTGAATGATAAAAATTATTCTTAATCATCTGTTTGGTGGTAAATGTGAGGCTAAATTTGAATTGGAGCATCCATAGTACGAGCAGCTTGGCCTCTAGCAGAGGGAAGGGGATGAAATGGTGGGTATTTCTTCTTTTTTTAACAAAAGTGGGTATTTCAATTTGGTTGGGCTCAGACTTAGTTAGAATTGCTATCTGTTAAAACTAATACACTGATTTTTGTAGTAGATCAATCTGATCGAGTTTTATGTCTGGAAATTCAGTTCCCAGCTGTTGATAAGTTGATAAATTTAACAAATAGATTGATGAATTAATAGGTGTGGATCATGTTTTGTATTTCGAGAACATTCTGACCTTATCCCATCCCTTCAATATCTTCCATTTATTGTTTTGTCGAAGATTTTGCAGAGTAAATAACTTTGTCGATGCACTGGCTCTGCTAATTATGTATTGTTAAATTGTAAACTCCTACTCTGCTCCATACACTCTCACTTGGAGCAGCAGTTTCTGAAATGCTTGCAGGGAAATAACATATGAAGAATCTTGCAACATGGTAATAACTTTAGTTGCCTACTATTTTTCTTATTCAAGAAAATCACATGTATCTTGATTAATGATTTTAGTGCATATAACCCAGCAACCACAAGAATCTGTACATGCTTCCCATTTGCCAACTAAATTTCTAGGTCCCTACAATTAATATCTATGATCTACCTGTTATTTCCATGTGTTTGTGCTTGTCGCCATGTAGTGTCACGACAGAAGCTCAAGGGTGGCTGGCATCACTGAAGGAAGCTGAAGATGGAGGGAGAAACAAGAGTTGCTTTCTGAGAACGAGATTTTGTTCTAACTTTTGTGCATCTACCAAGACAAAAAAGAAGAAGAGGAAAACATGTGCAAAATACGTGGATCATAACCATCTCCTCCTAATTCATAGGCTCAAAGAGCTGCCAGCGACCCACCGTGTTGGCGTCAGGGTGCATCGATGGCGATTCTCTGTGTCGTCCTGTCCTTGTCATGCCTCCACCTGATGGCTGTAGATGCATGCAGGGCTGACATGCTGGATGGCGGTAGATGGCACTCTCTCGGCAGCCCTGGTGGGGCTCGACACAAGGTGCTCCCACCTTCTAGAGGGATGCTTGCTGCTGCCGATCGAAGTCCACGCCTCGACCCCAGCATGAAATAAAAAGGTCATAGGGGTATTTTATCCAGAACAATGTGAAGATGTGCTTGCTACTTTGTAATTGTTTGGAGGACCATCGTGTTTAGTGTTAAATAATAATCGATTCAACCAGTGAGCTTAGTTTATTTAATCTCCTTGCACTACTAATGGATCAGAGAATTTATGGTAAAAAAAGTTTATGTTTATTTATCTATTGTAGAGATGTTTTCATATGTAAATTGTTTCGAGGTAGATGGGAGGGCGTCATCTGCTCGGAATGGGATGCACGAAAGGTGCCCTCCGGTAGGGACGCATCACGCGGATGCAACCCCAAGTAGCACGCCATCACATCTTGTCTTGGACAAATTATTATCGCCAACAAATATCCAGGTTGCTAATAAGATTGTAATTGGGATTCAAGATCCGTTTGATCTAAATTTATGGCAATGAACGTAGAATTATGTGCTTGGTACTACAGAACAGAATTATCTTAGGCATTTTGGACGATTTAGTTTAGTTGTTGGTTTGTTAGATGCTTCCTCAAAGAATTTGTGGTTCTGTTTGGTTTCAGTATAAATAAATGGAACCTTTATGTTAGTGAAGAATGAATATTAATGACTTCTATTGGTTACTTTCTCTATTCTATTATATATTCTTGAATTCTACAGTTCTTATTATAATAAGCTTTTATTCGGATTAGAAATGAATCAATGATTTACCATGGCCAGTGCTTTGCATTTTTATCACAGTTGACAGTGGCATACCTCAAGGATAAGCCTACTAGCCAGGGGTCCCAGCCGTCAACACCAAGCTCCAAAACAGTGGGATGTGGTCTCCGGCAGCTTCACTGGGAATGGGAGCAAGGCACTTAGCTTTGGTGGTGGCAATGGTTCAAGCCGGGCTGTTGCTGGAAGCAGCAGCCGTATAGGAGAAGGCCTTTATATCTACACGCCCTGGTGGATCACAATGGACCACAAACTATAATAGCAAGGGTACATATATTGTATTCTGTGCTATTGATACATTATTCATCAGTGATTTCATTTCTCAGGAGAAGGTATTCAGTCATTTTACTAGATGCAAGCTACGCGCAATTTTTTTTTGTCTTGCTCTTTTCTGATCATCTGTTTACCTGCACTAGGATCCACTAAAGTCCATCCATTTCAGCAACTCAAACCCATTGTGCCATATGCATTCGATCCAAAGGCCAAAAAGGGGCATGACCTGATCATTGGGATGAGATCAGAGGATGGTTAGTGGAGATGATTAGTTAAGCCTCGCTATGCTTGAAGCTGAACTATTCAATATCCATGGGGCAACAGTTACATATCAAGAACGGGTACAGAAGCATTGCTATTTGAAATCATTGCATTTTAAGGTCGGTATTAATTTTATAGTATTATTATTTTATCATGCGATACATGTATTTTTAGCGTAAAAGTTTGGTTATCCCGTAGCAACGCACGGGCACGCTACCTAGTACACTTAAAATAAAAAAAGGTGTTCTGATGGCAATCCAAGGCAGTTGCCTCCCACTAGCATTTGTGCACTGTAATAGAATAAGAGGTTGCTAAAACCAGGCCACCAGAAGTTGAAAAGGATAAAAACACACAGAAGCCTTCCCTTAGAGAAAAAAGTTAAACAAAATTTTAAAGTATAACATGCTAAGTGAAGGTTGATCGTGCAAAACATAACAGCATTCAGGTAGTGATTTGTTACTTGATCTTTTACTGATTACCCCGAAACTACAGAGATGTCTCCAACCACTTGGATCATAATGGCAGATGTGAGCATAACCATGCCCTTCTTTCAATGCTAGCAACAGATCAATAAATAACTAAAAGATTCAGGTCAACTCATAGGAACTGTCATAGTACATAATAGATCTCAAGGGCTATTTTACTCTATGCCAGTTGAGAAACAATGATACACAGAAACAGTGCAATTATGTTCCAGCAGAAAAGCTGAATCTAACCATTTCAATATGCCTTCCATTCCAAGCAGGAACATCAGCCACTGAGAGTGAGCTTTTGAATCACACTTCTGGTTACTGGCTAATTTTCTGTAGTTTTTGTAACACCATGTAACATGGAGAAATCTGGATGACTAATTTTCGTTCAATTGAGATTTTTATTTAATAGTATGCAATCCAGATTTGGACCTCTGGTTCCAACCACTAGTTGTGAAACATCTTTCATTTGATTTGCACTTAAACATGAATAAACCAACTTTCTAGTTTTGCACAGGTACTACCATGCCAAAGATGATTATGTGCACAAGAAATAAATAAAAATAGTGCAAGCAAAATTTCTAGTCATTTGAGAAATGGAGTAGGCTTTATGCTGGAAATTTGACAAAAGGCACTCCACATGTTAATAAGAAAGTAGCATCAGTTAAGGCATCACAATCGTACTGTCAAGGAAGTCCCCTGCCGAAGTTGTCATATAGCGTACACTAACTGATCATCAGTTCATCACTAACTTTGTGTGGGTCCATCTAGCATCTTAACAGCTCCTTTCTTCATAAATTTCTTATTCACAACTCCTCTAGAGCACAATTGACCAAGCAATTCTCTTGCCTCCTTTACCAAGCCTTCATAAGCCAAGCCTTCAACAAGTATAGTGTAAGTCGATTCATTCGGCATGCAGCCATTCGATATCATGTGAGCAAACAGGTCGATAGCATTATATGTTTCACGCCTTTTGCAGAGCCCAAGAAGAATAGCATTGTACAACACCACAGTGGGCCTTATACCTATATCTTGCACTTTACAAAATGTTCTGATTGCCTCCTCAATTCTGTCTTCTCTACAAAGACCAGAAGCTATTGTTGAATAAGTAATTATATCTGGTTGGAGGCCTTTGCTGATCATCTCATCCAACAGCTCTAATGCTTCCTTTGTTTTGCCAGCCTTAGTAAGGCCATCAATGACCGTGTTATAACTAATCAAGACCGGGCTACAGCCTTTGTCCTTGAGTTGATGAAGCAACTCACGAGCAACATCAACTTCCCCATTGCGGCAAAGAGCGGTAAGCAGAGTGTTGTATGAAACGATGTCTGGGTAACAGCCCCTGGACACCATTAGTTCGACAAATTCCATTGCTTTATCCATCTTCTTTTGTTTGCAGAAAGCATGAAGAAGCGGATTGTAACTCAATGAATTAGGCGTGCATCCGTACCTGGGAATCTGCTCAAGAACTTCCATTGCAGGCTCAACCAATCCTCTACGGCACAAGAAACTAATGAGCATATTGAATGTTACCACATTCGGAGGGCAACCATTATGGGCCATCTCTTCCATGAGCTTCTCGGCATCTTCCCACCATTCTGCAGTGAACAAACCCTTCAGCACAATGTTGTAGCTAACAGTGTTCGGCTCGCACCCATAGGACGGTAAACTCTTCAAGAACTCCATTGCGTCGTCAACCCGGCCTTCCTGGCAGATACCATTGAGGACGACATTATAGGTGACGATGTCTGGGGCGCACCCCTTGTCGCGCATCTCGTCGAGCAGCTTCATGGCCTGCTTGTACCCGCTCCTCTTGCAGGTGGCCTCGAGCAGAATGGTGTAGGTGACGACGTCGGGCAAGCAGCCGCGGCGGAGCATATCGTCGAGCACCGCGAGGGCGTTGCTGGTCCGGCCGCGGCCACAAAGGCCTCGGATGAGCGTGTTGTAAGTGTACGCATCGGGCTCCACGGGCATGTCCGCCACGAACCTGCGCGCGGCGTCGAGCTGCCCGGCCCCGCAATAGCCCGCCACCATGGCGTTGTAGACCATGACGTCCTGCCCGGACGCGCCCAGCACGCGGCGCGCGTCCGCGGTGCGGCCCGACGCGCAGAGCTTCTTGATGAGCCCGGCGCAGGGCCCCGCCGCGGCTGGCGAGGGCGGGTTGAGCCCCGCGAGGGAGTTGACGAGGCGGAGAGCCTCGTCGAGCTCGCCGCGGCGTACGAGAACGCGGAGGCGCTCGGTGGCGGAGGTGGAGGAGGCGCTGCGGCGCGGGGTGGCCGCGGATGCGGCTGGGTACGCGGCGACGCGGGGAACGAGGTGGAGTTGAGGGGGCCTGGGGGTTGGAGGCTTGTGCGGCGCGGGGAGGGAAGGATAGGGGTGAGAGGAGGGGAAGGTGATGAGAGCGGCGGACATGTGGGACGGCGGCGCAGCGGGCGGAGGCGCGGCGGCCATCGGGGTCGGGCGACGATAAGGTCAGTGGTGGTGTTATTCGTGGGCCAGGTTAAAGCAACTAAAAAGTTCAATTTATCTCCGTTAACTATCGTTGTCGTTTGAATTTTTCTTTTACTATAAAACCGATTGTTTCAGCCCTCTCGACTTCGAAAACTGTTTGTTTTTCAGTTTTCGCTGGTTTTGCTGGCGTGGTACCATGCTAGAGAGGGAAGAACCAAGGATTTCAAAAACTGTTCGTTTAGATCGCTCGGATACCAATAAAAATCAAAATATAGATTAGGTAAGTAAACGGCGACATAAATTCATTAAACCTAACTAATCTATTATTAATATATATTTCTTGTAGCACAAAACATTATCAAATTAGTCAATTAATTATTTTTAGACTACATTTAATACTTCATTTATGTGTCTAAATATCCGAGGTGATAGAGTGAAAAATTTTGAAGGAGAAATTAACAAGACCTAAGTTAAGTTTGATAAAGTAGATCGGGCTAGACATATTTTAAATTAAATATTAAAATTCAAAGAATATTTTAAACATATCTAAATGTTTTGAGTTGGAAAGATAATATAATTTAATATCCTAAAAAATCGCTTTAATCTTATAAAATTTTATCTCAAAAAGTTATGAAATTGGTTTTAGATTTGTTCTTAAATCATATTTTATCTTATTTTCTTATATCTAGCTTGAAATTGTTTGAATCTTTATGAACTTATTTTGGTGCTTGCTAGTAGAAGCTCGCACTATCTCGATATTGGTCATCTAGATTGTATAGAAATGTCAGTAGAGCATTGTCAAGACCGTATTTGCATACATGTAGGTGCATAGGCTAACACAACTACTTTAAAAACTTATCCTGGGTAGGGGACCAAAGCCATGAAGGTACTGTTTAGTTGCCAAAATGGTAAGGGAAACGTAAAGGGGACTAGATTGCTGGAGACACCGACGAAACGATATCTGATTATGTCGGGTTTGGAGTTGTATCACTTTTATAAAAAACGGTATTAGTTGTTGCAGGGACTCGATTATAGGAGCACGGAAACAAACGTCGAGTAATGGGATCTATTAGCTACCGTAATCAAGTCCCGTTACATCTATCTGAACCAAACGCTTCGGAAGATACACTAGCGATTTATGTAGCGGACAATCAACATCAACTAACTATAAGGGCAACTTCAGAAACTCAAATCTCCTTGGATCCATGACTTTTTCAAGGGTGAGAAATCTATGGGATATTATTTGAATAAAGTTCTTCATGGAGGGCTTTCCATTCCTACGTGTGTCTTCACTTGGCTTCCAAATTAGGCCTAATAGATAACAAGAGATTCTATTAGCAAATAACTAGCCAAATGACTCCGTCAAGATCTAACAATTTCAAGTCAGGTACCATAAGATAAAGCATGAATTTTAAAAATAATGAAACAAGTTTTCAAAACATTTGAAGGTAAAACAAATTTTCTATGAGTTTTTTAAGATTAAACAAAATTTTAAGATTTTAATTGTATTTTTTTCCATGTAAAATATTTGGATAAGTTTTTGGAAAAGAATTATGATTTTTTAAATATATTTTATAAATATTTCTAGTCCGATTTATCTTTCTGAACTTTGAACTTAGTGATTTGCCCCCTCTGTCCTGACGTGGCGCCACATTTGTAAAACCACTAGAAAAACCACCTAAGATGAAAAGAAAATAGTTTGAAAAGTTAAGAGATGTAAGAAAACCAGTTTATAGTTAAGGGTGAAAAATTTGAGCACCATGATAAATTGGTCTTTTTCCTTAAAGCAATAGGCATTCTTGCGCTTAGGCTGAATACTACCCATGGAGCACAGATCAGATGATGGGCTTCAGAATGGGCCAGGTCGTGCTCAAATTTTTTTTTTCTCAAGATGTTTCTTTCTAAAAGATGAACATGGATTTTTGATAAAAAAAAACTGATAGAGTGATTGAGTTTACGTTTAAATTTTCACTTCTCCTATACTTTAGGTACCTAAATTTTATGGTAATTTCGGGCATACTCTTGTACATCTAATTGTTACTCTTTTTTATTTGTCTTTGTATCATAACTATCAAAAATTTGTTCTTGTCTGAGTATTGAAATAATTGCTAATTTTTAATTATCTTTGTGCCAACGTGGATTACATTTGTCAGGTTTATAGATTTATCTAACAAATTTCTTTATTCTTCGAACCAAAAATTGTAAATTATACCTATATAAGTAAATTTCAACGCACTAAACTTGTAACTTTATTATAAAAATATGTGAAACAATAGTCGCCTGCAAGAAAGCTAGCAAGTCCCTTAAATTTGTCATTCATCCTAGGTATCAAATTTCTAGTTTAGTGATTTGTTTGAGGACGTTGCTTGAGTTGCTCTTACTTCTTAGCACATGCATGGATTATGCTGGTGCCGTATCGTCAGTTCGTCACCTTTTTGTGTGTTGCTATTGCTAGAACGGTGTCGAGGCTCCAAACTGTTCAGTGCCGAATGCCGGGTATATAAATTTGTCCGTTGGGCGGTGGAAGAAGGCACTGGACGGGGCAGGATCGGAGGGGCGGGGATCGCCATCAGTAGTCAGGACAGCGCTTAGCAGAGCGGCCAGTTGGCCGCAGCAATTATTCATTCCCAGGACAGGACCATCTCAGTACGTGCCGCGCGGCGCCGCCCCAGCCCCAGTCACGTTCCCCTTCCCCTTCCCCTTCCCCACACGGCGAGGGCGAGCCACACCGCCCACCGCACCACCACAAGCTGCAGCAGGAGACCAGACCAGAACCGCGTCGCGCTCCGCTCATAACTCCGCATCCGATCGAGTCCAGGCAGACTCGACGACGACTCCGCTCCAGTAGCTGCTGCAGCTGCAGGCAGCTCCCCACCCCCAGCCGATGCTTCCCCAATCCCCATGGCGCCGCGCGTCGTCCGGGCCCTGCTGACCGCCGCCTTCCTCCTCGCCCCGCTGCTCCTCTCCTCCCACCTGCTTCCTCCTCCCCTGCCCTGCGCGGCCGCCGCCGCGCGTTCACCGGCCCCGGCCCCAGCTCCCGCGCCGGCGCCGGCGCCGCACCACGACCGGCCGCCGCGGCGTCACGCCCCGTCGTCCGGGAACAACGGAGCCCACCCCCGACAGCCGCCGCCGCTGGGGCACCAGCGAGGCGGCGGGGCGGGCGCGCGCCATCCTCGCGCGGTGAGGCCGGCGGCGTGGTGGCGCCGGCTCAGCTTCGGCGAGCGGTTCGGGATCGCGCTCGCCGGCGTGGCCGTCGCAATGCAGGCCGCGGTCGCCGCGTCCCTGCTGGCCCTGCGCGCGCGCCACAGGCGGCGAGCGGCGGCCGCGCGGAAGGCCGAGGCCGAGGACGAGGGGGAGGAGGCGGCGGTGGCTTCTGCTGCTGCTGCGTCGTGGCCCGCGCCAGCGTGACCGACAGCATGGTTTGGTTGTTGGGCGAGCTGACGGGGCAACATCACACACTTGCTGCTCCGCCACTCCGGCTCCTTTGCTTGGTTTTGCACTGTGTACAGTGTGAAGCTGCTGATTCTTGTATACAAAAATAGCTTTCCTCCTTTTTTTTTTTTTTGTTGGTGTCAACAAACTTTCGTGCTGAGACGTGCGAAAAGATAATGGAGTGAATTGATCTCTATTTTTCGGGACAAGCCTAGCTCCACCTTACCAAACAAACTAGGAACCGAAGCGTTCGCTTTCGACGCTCACCGGCCGACCCCTGGGCTTATTGGTAGGCAGGGCAGGGTAGCAGGGAGGGCGGCGTGTTGGCGAGGACACCGTCAATTGCATTGCATGACACGTGTCAATGACACCATGAGTTGCGCTGCCCGATAGGATGGGGTTGGATAGAGATAGACGACGGTACGGTACATGTGCAATTCTCTGATGACACGGTTAACCAAATAGTCGGCTGTGTGTCAGTGTGTGGCGACGCTGATTTATCCCACTCAACCACCTATCGGGCCAGCTCCCAGCGCAGGCAGCAAACGCGTCGCACGTCCTCAGTCGAGGGTCCCACAAAAAGAACCCAAGCGGCTGGCCACGCCCCAGCTTGCCACAATCACAGATCAATTGACGTGTCGACTCAGTGCAATGGAGCGCGACATGCCTCCAATATACGAAGCTCCACCAGTAATTTGTTAAGTTCGATTTGATTCCAAAAACAATATAGTTGTGTTCCTCTATCATGATCTCAAATTTACCCTTTTCCTTTATTTTTTTATTAGTCATTTTGGGTAAATTTTTAGATTTGGACTTGACTGGATTTTCTGAGTGCTTTTGAGATCCTTGTAACTAGGTCCAATCATGAGTTTACGACCGGCACGACTTGCTTGGCAAAAAGTGTTAGATCTATCTGACCTTGTTAACAGAAGGGTGACCCACTTAGTGGGAAGCGTGTGCCTGATGAGTGATTAGAAGGTTAGCAGATAGATAAATGTTTGCTAGTTTGATGAGGTCACAAAATCATTATCTCGATTGATGCACACTTAAATATATAATCAGTATTACTAATATTCCTAGAGATAAAAAAAACATTTGCCAATAAGATGCTTAAGATTTGGGAAATGAACTCATTATGTGCATTAATAATATTCTTAAAAACTATCAATTATACGTACATGGTTAATGTGCACTCTTATAGCCTTACATAAAAAAAATATCTGTACTGCTCTTACTCTTAGTCCAAAACATTCTGAAAAGCAAATACTTTTGCTTGGAGATATTAATAATTTTAACAGTAAAGCTGGTAGATTTAATTAAATAGTAGGAAGAGAACATTAAGGCCCAATTTGGATCAGTTGATTTGAAATTCATTTTGATAATGAAATTTGGGCCCGTATTAGTTAAGTTAATAATATGGTTACATGTGGAATATGTTTGTATACTACCGTTGGCCCATATTAATTAAGTTAATATGGTTACATGTGAAATTCATTTTAATAATCAAAATTTAGGCCCATTTTAATATTGTTAATATATTCCAGTGTCACAGTTAGCCAAATAGTCGCATGATTGTTGTGTGTGGCGACGACTGGCGACGCTGATTCATTCCACTCACCAATCGGTCCTTGGCGCCGGCGTCGAGCCGTCGACCCAGCAGGCGGCCCCCAGCCCCAGCGCAGCAAACGCGTCCCACGTCCCCAGTCGGGTGTCATCACTCTCTCGCGCGCCCCAGTTCCCACCCATCAGATATCAGCTCATTGGAATGGAGTGCAACATGGCCGGCTACAACATCAAGCTCCACCATAATTTATTAATCTTGATTCCATACACAATATATTTGTCTTTCTCTCTCATGATCTCAAATTTATATTTTTTTCTTTATTTTTAGTCATTTTGGGTATTTTTTTTGGATTTTTATTTGATTTGATTGCTGAGTGCTTTGGGGTCCTTGTAACTTGGTCCAAACACGATATAGGGCATGTTTGGTTTGAAGGCGTACGCTATTTGCTTGCTTGGCAAAAAGCGCTGTAAGGAAATTCAGAGAAATCTACGTGACCTGGCAAATAGAAATATATGGTCTGTTTGGTTGGAAGCATGTGGCTTAGAAAGTCAGCAAATATAAATATGTTTGATAGTATGATGAAGAGGTAACAAATTCATCTCGATTGATAACAGGCTTAAACATATATAATCAATATTACTAACATTCCTAGAGATAAAAGAATATACTAACAATATTTTTTAAAGTGTGGCATTAATGTTCTTTTAGAAAACATAAAGTATACACGGTTAATTTGCACTCTTATAGCCTTACATAAAAAGTTATTTGTCCAATTCTTTTTCTAAGATCAAAACATTCTTAAAAGCAAGTACTTTTGCTTGCAAATATAAAAAATTAATAGTAAGCTGGCTCATTTAATTAAAGAGTATGAAAAGAACACCGAGCCCCATTTGGATCATTTGAACTTAAATTCATTCAGATGATTATAATTTAGGCATAGATTAATTAAGCTATTATAGTTATACGTGGAATATATTGTTTATTTCCATTGCCTATATGGGGGGAGATACTTGTGTGTTGAGTGTGATATAAGATGCAGAGTAGAAGCATAGCATGGTGATCCGTAGAATAGAACCAATGTTTATCTTTCACCCTATAAAGTTAAGATAGGCTTATATCTAAATATTTTAAAGTTATGGAATATGAAATTCTAAGCCAAATAGCCTAATCTATTAAATAAATTCTAATTCCTCTAAAATGAAAGGATCTAAACAGACCCTTAATGAAATTTATTTTTGATGAGACTTGTTTATTGTGTTGATCGACAAAACAGTTTTGTCTATCTTTTTCATTAAAAAAGATATAGTGTGCAGGGAACCATCAACCATGTGATTAGATTAGATATGCAATGACTTTTACTAACCCATGCAACTGCACTTTTAGCCTACGCGCTCACTTTTGTCTTACTGGCTAAGCAAGGGTTATTTCTAACATTTTAGGGTTCTAATAACGAATCGAGTATGCTCGTTTGAACTGAAAATAAACGCTGATTTTGGTTGGTGCTGATTTGTATGAGTGATTTGGTAATTCTGACAGTAATGAGGATTTGAACTGACAGCGATTTCGTAGTAGCGTGTTAGGATCACCAGGATATAATGTGGTACGGGTTTGTTTAAGGTGAGCTCTGGAATTGAAGGATGCATTTTTTTTTTTAAATTAGAAATCAGAAACTGATCGATTGACTACGACCGCGAGCGTGAGATGAAGTGAATGTAGCTTTGTGGAGCAACATAACTGCAGGTACATTTGTTGATTATTTCTACACATGTCTAGACATTACAGTGTTAGCTAGTTTGAGTGGCTCATGAACAGTCTGACATGCTGCGGCCATGAGCTCCGAAGCGAGAGAAAGCCGTCCCCTGCAAGTAGAACAGGTGTGCTACCTTGCACAGGTTCCAGAAGAGCTCCCTGCACGGCCTAGGCACAGCACTGCCCTCTCTGAGCACCAGCCTCAAGAGCACCCTCCGGGAGGCCACGGTGGCCCTCCGTATCTCCTCCTTCGCCGCCTCGATGGACGACGGCGATATCGAGCCACCGCCGCTGCCACGAAGAGCGTGGAGAGGCACGCTGTTGGCATGCCCTTGCTGCCGCTCCTTGTCGTATGTCTGCAGATCGTTGAGCAGGCGAGCGCAGATGGATGTGTGGCGAAGCAGGTCCCTGAACTCTGGACCCCTCACCACGTCTTCCGACAGCTCCGGTCCGGCCAAGTACAGCGGAATGGCAAGGATAGGGCCTAGCCCAAAGCTCACCTCCGCAACTGACATGTACTCTTCCACGGTCGGCATGCACCTTGTCCTCGACCACTCGGCCTCCGTCATGAAGGCCCTCACCAAGTTCACCCACTGCAGTTGCACATCACTAGAATTTTAGTGTATGTAGTACACGGCACAACAGCATATGCTGACTCAAATTCATGGAGCTTACAATTTCTGCGATGTGGCTGATGATGCTGCGGCTCTGCACCTCCTCAGCCTTGGCTCCAATCTGGGTGCTGGTGTTGTAAACAGCATAGAACAAAATCTCTACATGTCTAGAGCAGAAGCCGATCTCGGCATGTGTATCCCACCTGCAAATAGATCAGACAGCAGGAACCGCTTACAAACCTTGACTGATTACTGCCAAATTATATGCTGAACCCAAGGAATTCAATTAACAGTAGTATCCACGTACTTCTCAAGTAATGCAACAAGGTTTCTTAGCTCCTCTGTTGATCCCCCGCCATCAAAGAAGTCGTCGACAACAGTTATCAAAAGGGTATTTTTGACTGATGCCATGCGCGCATCTGATGATTCCGAAGGGAACACAGTGGAAGCCATAAAGATCATTATCTCCATTGGCATCATCCTTGCAAACTTGAGTTGGTCTAGTCCAACCTCTTTCACACCAACTGTTGACAACAAGATGCATTTAAAAGTTATCATTAGCACCTGGAGGGTGAGTTTCCTTGGTGTAGTATGAGGACCATGCAGGCCTGATTGATATATCACCTCTTTACATGCTTGACCTCTTGCTGATAAAGTGATTGGGAGGAATAGAATTCTTCAATGGCTAATGCCAGGATATCATCTGTTGCGTGGTAGGCTCTGATTCGAATGCAAAAAAGATCGTTCTATTGTCAAAAGTATTAGGATTTCACACATTATTTTTAACTCATATACTACTATTTAGTTATTTATTAGTGAATGTTCACAAAAAAGTTAGTTATTAGTAATTTTTTTATGATGGAACTCACAGGTATGCTGACTTTCGCATCTGGATACGCTTAATATCAAAATGTTCTATGTCATCTTGTGCTCAAGTGGTTCCACGTTGGCAGAGTAGAAGGGAAGCCGAAGAGCATATTGCACCTGAAACATGTGATTTTTTTTAAAAGAAAAAACAAACGAGGCAAGAGTCTCCTGTTATATTAGTAAAAAGAAGGTGGGCCAAGAAAGCCAGAAACAAGAATAAAAACAAACACGGCCTAGAAACTGTAAAAAAACAATACATATGGAATTTTGTGCTATGTTCAAATGGGAATCAATCAAATAAGAGTTTCACGTTATACAGTGATTACCTCTAGGGGCATTATTGCTCTTGACAAACTCTTGGTGCTTAATTGTTTCTTCAGTAGTTCACCTGCCCATGAACCAATATTTTCTAGGTTCCATTCATCTTCCGAGGTACGAATTTGTGAAGCTTTGTACAATTCGAGCAAAGTCTTCGTGTCATTCAGTTGCCCTTGAACTGAATTATGGAATTTGGACTCTTCAGAAAAGTGAGAAAAGGCATCTACAGCGAAATTTCAGGAGGTCGATTAGCATTCCTAAGTGCAGACAAGAACAAGTAAACTTTACATTGTTCAGGTTCAACATGTACCAGAGGTGATGTCATATCCATGCATACGCAGGATGCGGAATGCCATTGCACATGTTTCCATGTCCATGATAATCTCCTCTTCATTTTGTAGCCAAGATCTGGCAAAGGCAAACTGAACACATTGGGTAAAAGAAGCAAAGATTGGA